>CAWUHX010000543.1:0-66879 GCA_963922205.1 Romanomermis culicivorax
ATCGGCGCCATTCTCAGTCAGCTAGATAGTAAAGGTCAGGATCGCCCCATTGCTTTTGGGAGCCGCGCATTGAAACCCGCAGAACGCAACTACCCAATCACTGAGTTGGAAACCCTTGCAGTAGTCGAATTTGTCAAGTATTTCCGCCCTTATCTTTTCCAGCAACATGTTATTGTACACACTGACCACACAGCAGTTCAGGCAGTCTTACAAAAGGAAAACCCGTCCCCTCGCATTGCCCGTTGGGGATTAGCCCTCTCCGGTATTCAGCTAGACATTCGACCCAAGAAAGGCACTGCTAACCGCACTTTGATGATCTCTTCCCTTTACTGTGTTTATTATGTTGGAGTGGAAGATTTAGTGAAAAGTGGAAAAACAACTTTTTATATTTTAGAATTATATAATATCTTCTCCTAGAAAGACATTCTCCGTTTGACGGTTTCAAATGGGCGAATTATTTATGTTGGTTTCTTGCATATGGGTAGTCAAATTACTATTTCCTCGGAAAAATCTGTTTTTTTAATCAGAAAATTGCTTTTGGACTAGAGAACCGGCCGTTTTCTTCTTCCTTTTCCTGATATTTACGATTTCTTCTCGTTACCCTAAAATTTCGACATTAATTTTAGTATTCTAGATTTCTTTTGAACTCGTAAAATTCTATATTTCAACCACATTTTACGAACAACTGAAAACATTCATTTTAAGGCGTGTTCATTTGTTGTTTAGTAATATTTAAAAAACCTGCTGTTTTCGTAATGGCCAAAGTTAAGGTTTTGTTGTAGTCAATGGTCAAGCTATATCTAGTAAACGGCAAAGTGTCATCTATTGTAATGGTGGCCATTTCTCGATGGTAGAACGTGTTTATTGTTTAATTAACTGAATACGTAATGCAAACTAAAAATTGCAGCAGTACAGAGTTTTAATGATTCATGCAAATTAATGGCTGTAAATTTTACGCTTGCATATTTTGCATAAAACTCAACAACGAATCTTACGTTTTGATCTGAATTTTACATTAGATTCAATGAGTTTCTGATCATTTAATGTGTTTTGCTAATGGCAAGTAACAATACCAAACAATACAACTTCAATAATAGAATATATAATCGCTAAAATCCTCTGTTGAAAATTGGGGTTAAAAACTTATTATGTATAATTTCCTCTTTTTCATCGTATATATGATTACCACGTATTACGCGTATATATTGGAAAAGTTATTATCTGCTGTAAGCTAATTCCTGATGAATAAAAAGTGAAAAAGAAGATTATCAAAACCTGCATCGTTCGACGCGTGGTGAAGTCAGATATATTCATCTGCTTCTACTTTTTACCATTAGTGTTCCACAAAACAGATCTTGCTAAGCTCATTTCGATTTCTAGAGTTTATGTTCAGCCTGGGGATTTTTTTATACATCGTTCATTTAATTAGTATATCGCAGAAGGAAAAAGGAAATTTTTTCCAAGTCGTACAATGTGCGGCTTAAAAAACACCTCAGGAAGTCTTACATTACCTACCTTCTCATATCGATCCCTTCACTTTGCCCTTTATGGTGTGTGTATGTCGTCGGTTCCATGATCTCGCTGCACGTATTCTTTGCTGAGCTAGACTATTGAAAAATGAGTTCTAGTCTTGTCAATGAGCTATAAGATATATCTTTAAAGATCAATGATTTTTCTGTATGTCAAGATGTTATTTTATAGCCAGCTAGGAGTTTTCCTCACCGGAATTATACTAATGAGTCGACCAGCTAGTCTGGCTATTTTGTATGCATCAATTCCTTGATGGATCTGTTGTTCTTCTACTCGGACTGTAATGTTAGCTGAAGTGTAACGTTTTGAATAATTTGAACAAAGTTTCGAACTTCGGTCGTTCTCTGCAAGGTTAACATACAACCTGAAGTATAGTTGTGAATCGACTCATTCTGATTTTTTAAGATGCATTGCTTCAGCAAAAAATAGCATCACGTTACTCTTATCATATCCATAAATCCAATCTCATGTTTTATTGATGCTTGTTTTATTTCCATGTGGTATTATTAATTTAACTGTATCCCGCATGTTGTCCAGACTGTAACTTAAAACTCATCTTAGTGTAGAGCTGAAGTGCGAATTTTTTTTAAACCGCACTTTTTATTGGTCTGTACGCCTACGTGGAAAGGCTTTTTTATTCGTCTCCATCCATAACGCAATTTAGAATGCTGTTGACCTCAGCCAAGATAGACTTTTTCACTATGAGCAAAAATTGCATCAAGCTGAACACCAATCGATGTGTCTCGTTGAGATCTACTCAAAAACGTAACTTAAAATATCGTATCTCTACTTTTGATTGAGTTATAAACTGTTAAAGTTTGGGGACAATGCACATTGACCTCCACGGAATCGCCTTGCTTCCAAGGGTGACTTTGTTCTTTATTCTCATGTGTGAATCACTACATCTCATCTTGAACCTATAGTATTCAGAGCAGGTTGAATATGAATAGACAGAAAAACTACAGAGTAATGGTCTTTCTGTACATCAGTCCTATAATAAATTTATATTTTTCAATTTTATGTCGATGAACGATTTCTCCACTGTCAAAATGGATTTACTGAAAGCAGAATCCGTAAATAAATTGATGACCAGTCTTGTTTCAATATTGACGCAAATGTTCATATATCGAACGTAATTGCTTCTCAAACACTACGTTCCAGTTCATGGAAGTATTTTTCTCGAAATCGCCCCGGTCGAAGTCATTTGTGCAAGAAATTTAACTACAAATTTCATGACCTTGCCAAGATTTTCACGAAAGTCAAGTTTGCATGTGCTTTTTCAGCTTTGCTAGTTTTTCATAGTTTTGCCTCCATGCAATCTGAAATTAGATTTTTACTATCTGGTGACAAGCTCTCAAGTTTCAATGTGTGTATAACTGGATATCACAACTTGTGAATATATGAGTAGTTTGAAACGAACCCATGAGAAAGTACTGCAGAAATATAAAGAACGGAAACACCAGTCTGATGAAATCGTGAGCATAACTACTTCGCATTTTATTATACTTTGCTTTGCATTTTTGGGTACCTTGTGGCAGCTATCTTATATTCAAGAACTCTTTGAATACAGTTTGAAATCCAATAAGTAAACCTACTATTGGGCTATGTACTTGTTCCATAAAGAACACTTTTTATTGTGAAGCCACTTGATTGTCGATATTGTTGCATTGATCCAGATTGATTATTCACAAATTCTTCACGACTTGCAGATTTCCCAGCAATTATCATCGGTGTGTCATGCATGTTTTTTAAGATCTCTCAACACATGTTTGATGGATGAACATTGTGCATACAATTTTCGTAGACTTATAATTACGCAAATTCTAAAATTAACTCCAATTTGAGGCGAAAATTTTTGAATCGTTCGAGTGTGTCACCGGCCTGGACAAAGTCGATTTGGTTACAAAGGTTTACTGTAATTGCGTTTCGCGCCTCTGTCTGCCTCCTTTTCTAAATAATATAATGACCGTTGTCGTAAATGTACCGTAGCTCGCCAGAAAATGGGCTTAGGGAAAAAGTGCAAAAAGTTGACCAAGTTCTTTCGTCAAAGACTGGGCCGAATATTTCGTATGGGTACGTTAATCTATTCTTCGGGAGTTTGATTCGCAAGAAATATGATCGTATTAAGTTACTGTATTCATAAAGCAAAATCTTGACCTGACGTCACATTTCGTAAACCTACTGAAAAAAAAAGAAATTTCAATAACCTGCGACAGGGTGTCTATAAATTTTTCTCCTCCAGACGCCGCTCACGCCCCGGGCAGGCCTCGCGTCGTCGAATGCGACGGGGCCAACGTGGTTTTGTCGTGGGATCCGCCCGTTTCCTACGAAGCGTCGGGCAATTTGGTCGGCTATCACGTCGAATATAGAGTGGTCGGTGCCTTAGATTGGATTACGGCCACGAATCACTTGGTTCGAAAAACGAGTTGTACAGGTAATTTTGAAAGTTACTGTACGATGCTCATCAGAAAAAAAGCTGCTGCGAATTATGTTCTAGGATTTCATTCTTGGGTACGATCTCTACTACGTGTAGATTCTGAAATCATGCGTATTACTGTATGCATTCCATAGTGGAGTTCATTCCAATGGGAGCCTGATAAGGGAGGGTCCCCAAGTGTAGATTTTGGAACCATAGATGTTATAGTGCACTCAATAGCACTAAGCAATCTAAGTAATGTTACACTGTCTGTTTCTACCTATAAGAGTTTTTTACACTGAAATTTGCGTAAATATGCTAAACAAATTCAAGGTTTAGCTGTAACTGATCTCAGGAACTATAACAGGTATAGAGAAGTGAAAAAAATCTACTCTCGCACCATTTTCGATGTATGAGTTCTTGAACTTCATCAAACTTCATAACTGTTTATTTCATAAGATATTAGAGATTAACGCTTGTTTTAATAGACGTATAGTGCTAGCAATTACCTGTCTGATGCATGTCTCTACTTCTTTTAATCATTCCTCATTGCTGGGATCGGCTGTTGGCAAACTTATCACTGTTGGCCATATTTTCGCTAATTTTTGTGTAAATAGTCGATGGATGCAAAATATTGATGTAACAATACTCGCCTGAAAGTCAACCGAAGACTTTCCCTCCTGAAAATTGGTTCATCCATTGAACTTAAACGACCACAATCTACCAAAATTGTTTATTTTTTCGACTCAGAAAGTTTGTGAAAAACCGAAGTGGTGGTCAATATGCCTTTTTGAAAATTTATCGATTGACTTCTGTATTTAAAACTTTCTTTTGCTTGTTAAGTAAAAACAGAGAAGTTTATTTTGAGCAAATTTTCGAGCAAAATTGAGCAAAATGAGTACTGACAAGAGAGGAAATTAATTGAAATCTCAAGTGCCAAAACATGAATACATCATCACATGTTGATACTGGCTGATAAAATCACACGTGTTGTTTGTATATTGCATGTTGTCAGAATAGGTAACTGAGTGATTATTATGTGATTTTTTCATTGAAAGTTGTGCCATTTTTCATCTAAAGGTTGAATTTTTTAGTTTTTAGCATAAAAATTTGGTTGAACTATAATGATCAACAAATTTAGATTTTTTTGAATTTTCCTCCAAAGGCAGGGGCTGGTTTTATCAAAGAGACTGCAGTTTAACTATATATGTTATACGTGTAGCTTAACTGTATATGTTATACCATGGCCGTTGAGCTGCAGCTCAGCTGTAGCTTAACTCATACACACAGAACATATCGGAAAAGTTAAGTTACAGCTTAAGCTGCAGCTCTTTGATGAAACCGGCCCCAGATTTTTAGTTGAAGACATGTTTTTAGTTGTCAGTTTCAGTATTCAATTTAACTCTAGTCGTCAGTCTTCTTGTCAGTGTCATCGACTGACAGCAAAGCCTACCCTCACATACAGGCCGTTTTTTAAAAAATGCATGCAAATTGGAAAACGGCAAAAATTAGCAGTGTCGTCTGAAACATTTACATAAAACATTTTAGATAGCATTTTTTCTCAAAAAATAAATGTTAAATGTTGTTTGAGTATGCTCTCAAAGTTTCAGTCCCATGTGGCAAATAGTTTAGCAGAAAATCGTAAATATATAAAATAGTGCTGTACTCCATTCATTTCGAAATGATCGATGCAGCGGGCGGAGTTTCGACGAACGCAGCCTTACTAGAGATCAGGAAATTTTCTATTTCGATAATCATGAAATAATTGAAAAGAGTGATCATCAAGGATTCTATATGCGGCGAAAAAATTTGTTGATTAGAGTCCTTCAATAATTTTGAATAAAAGTTTGGCTGCGACCTCGCCGCATCGATCATTTCAAAATGATTGGACTATAGTTTCGACTGTAACTTCTTACGTTGTCAAAAAACGAACTATAGTATGTGTTTTCTACAGTACCCAGCCTGCGTCCCAACGGTCTCTACGAATTTCGGATTTTCGCCAAAAATTCGGACGGCGTTTCGACCGCCAGCCCGACGTCGGCCGAATTTCGAATCAAATCGTATTTGGCTCCCGGTTATAACATCAGCCAACAAAGTCCAATGTGTTCATTCGATAATTTCAGTTGCCCAGGTTTGTAATTTTCATTTTATTTTGATCCGCTCTGGTAGATGCGTTTTCAAAAGTTAAATGTTGTAATTTTTTGACCTCTGGGATTTTTGGATATGACTAATTTCGAATTTAAAAATCGGATGACATATAAAATATTAGAATATCGTTTAAAAACAACTTTAAAAATCTTTTCCTCCACTCTCCACAGACGTGTTCGCACCCGGTCGACCAGAAGTGACCGACTACGATTCCACATCGGTCACTATCCAGTGGCCGGTGGCGGCGTCGTTGACCACCGCCGATCAAGTGGCCAATTTCCCGATCGGTTATATCGTCGAATTTAGGGAGTGTGGTCAGTCGGCTTGGCAAATTGCCAACGAATTTCAATCTATAAAAGAAAATCGATTTACAGGTAATAGAAAATGTTTCTATGAATCAATTCAATTTGTGACTTTGAGCACCATTGTGAAAAGTACAGTAATTTTGATTTTGAAAGCTAGAATCTGGAAACTGGTGTTTTTTCTGATTACTGTAATTTTTTTGTTTGCTTCGGACTGCCTCCAAAAATTTCATAACGTCTTATTGTAGTCTGTTTTTCTATGATGCTGTAGTTAATCATATCAAAATCCTGAACCATTTATCTTACTGACGTCAAAAAACATAAAAATTCTGCGAATCCTTATAGATTTTCCTCATTTCAGTGAGAGGATTGAATGCCAACTGCATTTATGAATTCCGCGTCTTCGCCCGCACCGTAGACGGGTCGTTGAGCCCGGCTTCCGAATCATCGACACCTTGTAAATTGGCAACCAAATCTCGTTCACCTTCCCAAGGTAAATTTAGTGTAAAAATTTTCCACAGTAATTTTGTGAATGGCAGTGTTTACATCGTGCAAAAATTGAATAGTTATAGCATGACACGAGTGAACATTCTAGAAAATGATGATCACATGTTTGCGATTTCAAAAGCGTTGTGTAAAATATTCAAATGCACAAAATTATCCATTGAAGCGTCCGGATATTGTTTGTCAGATAGCCGATCTATTACATATACGGTCAGTTTATAAAACCCTTGTAAATAAAAAATTACGAAAATAGCTCTGTGTCGGCGTCATAAAAACATTTACAATAAAATTTTTTACTCCGAAAATTTTTAAGCTTAGTTGACCATATCCGCGAATTTTCAGTTCTATAGAACATACGGTCCAATAGAGAGTCCTAAAAGTACGAAATAGTACTTGCTTTCCGTTTATTATTCACCAGGATTTCTAGAAAAATTGACTACAGATTCTCACCTGAAAATGTCAAATGCGTACCTACAGTGTACCATGAGCAGTATTATTTTATAACAAATTACTAATTTTTGGTGTCAATTTCTACATCCTTCTTAATGAAAGTGATCAAGCAGTGCTATTCGACTGTTGCAAAGTAAGCTTACTGTAAAAATGTTTTAAGATCGAACTAAACAGCGAAGGTTTGATTTCCGAGATACAATGGTTTGTTCCGATTAACAAAGCGAAAAATTTAAAAACCGCTTTCTGTGAACTGTAAAATGATCCGTAATCTGATAATCAAAATCACACTTTTATAGGCAATGACTTCGTTGAGCGTTTTTCACCCGGAACTAGTCTCTCCAGCTGTATTTTCTCTTAAACTTGCCGATTTTTCTGGAATCTGTCGAGGAAAAACATGAAAAACAAAAAAATGAATGGTTTCAGATTAAGCAATATCAAAAAGTCTATGGATTTCGAAGATGCATCAAATTCTGAAATGTAATGCTAAAATGATTTCACTATCAAACACAAAGGAGCGGAACTTCAGGGTAGCATTTATTTTTTTGCTTTTTGTTCTACCCTGTATTTTGTTGCAGCCGCTCTTCCTAGTCAACCGGGTCAACCAGAAATTATGCAAATTTGCGACGATTGCGTGACTATTCGTTGGACGCCCGTATCTTCAGGCTTCAGAGGAGCATCTTGCCCGGCGGTCCACGGTTACCAAGTTGAATTCCGCGATCTGAATCCCGCCGGTCAAAAATTACCCCAATGGTTGCCTGTCAATCCGTTTTTAATACAAACGACGAAAATGACGAGTAATTTTTTGAAAAGCAAACTTTTTTCTGATGTTTCGAAGTTGAAATGGAATGCGCGAAAGTTTCAAATTAGTGATCATGAAGTAATATAATACATAAGTACAGTGAGATAATTTTCAAAAACATTCGATAAGATTAAATATTTGACCGTGATAACCAAGATTATCATTTTTTTAGTTGGCGACTTATCGACGGGCCACGAATACGATTTTCGAGTGATCGCTAAAAATGACGCCGGTTTTTCCATACCGTCCGAATCGAGTCGGCCCATCGTTATCGGAATGAACGCCGGTATAAAACACTTGGAACACATTCCTATAGTGATTTAAATCCTTGTTCACTTCTTAGTACCAAGTCCTTCGAGCAAGACTTTGTCAGTTTCGGCGTTGAAAGATAATTTACCACCGATGAATAGGGATGGCGATTTTAACGCAGGTACAGTAAGATGATTGTGAATGAGTTTTTCGTTTCATAAAACTTTTGTTCCTGCGAATCGGGGTGTACCATTTGAAAACTTGGGTATTATTCTGTAAATATATGTCGTGTAATTTTTAGGATACAGAGACCCTACATTGGCCGAAGTTCTGGAGTATTTAGAATGCACGAATAACGTCCTGAGGCTCAATGCTACCGGTTATCTGCAACATTTGACATTCAACGATGACGCAATAAAAAGGAAAGTCAGGTAAGATACGGTATTTACGGAAAGGAAACTTTAGTAGTTCATAAATCAGACAAAAATAAGTTATGTTTGCGAGTAGATCTCATCAAAATCTAGCGATTGATATGGAATTTGCAGCATTTTGTCCTAATAAAATCACTTCTCAACTTGTGGGAGTCTACTCTGGGTGTAGGTCAGCAGAAATTTTGGTAAGAGTAACACTATCTGGCGTGAATGAGGTCAACATGTCCTTTACTTGTGGGAAAAAAACGATTTTTTGTTTAGGGATCTGGGTGGTATTCCACGTCTTTTGCAACTTTTACGCGTCGAAATGCCCGAAATACAGAAAAACGCTTGCGGATGCTTGAAAAATTTGTCGTTCGGTGTTGATGAAAATAAGGTAAATTTCGCTTATCTTGCCCTAAACTTCCGCTAACTCTTTTTCTTTATATAGAAAGCAATCTTGAATTCCGGTGGTATTACAATTTTGGCCAATTTGTTGGCTAAAACGCCCGATTTACAAGTTATGGACGAAATCGTCGGAATTTTGTCAAATTTGTCTTCTCATGAAGTGAGTCCAAACAAAAAAAAAATTCAAAACCTGTACATGCCGCTCATTCAGTACTAAACAGGGAATGGTTAAACACCTTAAAGGTTACTGTTGCAAAGTGACTGCGCTTGTTGCCTATCGGATCAAGTTTTTTATGAGTGTGCAGTAAGATACAAACAATAAAAGTTATCAGGATCAGTAGATCAAGCTCAAAGCAGATTTATCGATGCTTACCGTGGTTACACTTCGTCAAATGATGTTAAAAAAGCGTGTCATAATCCAGCTCAAGTTATTCCAAATTATCATACTAATCTGTATGTCTGAGCTGTACTCACTTACAGTAAACATATGTTTTTCATTGGAAGCTCGGACAATCTACAGAGTTATTCGGCTCTTCTTAACTTACAACTTATTGAAAAAATGTTTTGCGGTGGAAATCTTTCATTTTGATTGTTTAGGAAACTAAAGCACTGTGTTCGTATTAGCTTACATCATGCATGTTGTAGGTTGTTTTTTTCTAAAATGCTTGTAATATGAAAAATAGTACAAGTTTTTATTCAAAAAATTTTTGAATGTTATTTGATCTGTCTGGTCTCAACTTATGAGATGCAGTTTAGCAAAAAAAACATAGATTAATTATTTGATTGTGATCTGTTTCTAGTCAAATGTGTGTTAAATCATGAAATTGGGACGTATAAATTTTTTTAGTTTTTTGAATTAGATGTCACAAGAAACTGAAACTTTTTGAACTGACTTGTCTCACAGTTGGACAGATTTGGATAAAAAATTCTGCAGTACATACTACAAGTGTTTTGTAATCATACGTCAACATTGAAAAAAGCCTGGAAGAGGCAATCAGATTTTCACTAACCCTCAACTGCTTATAAGTCCGTCAAAAATTGAGATATAAAAATGTAATAAGTGTTTTTGGAGAGATTTAGTGAGGTTTTGCTGCGTGTTATGATAAAAACTTTTGATCCCCTGAAATTCTGGGTGTGATTAACTTCAAGACTCCTTCACTCTCATATGCTTGTAATACTCACAGGACTTGAAACTGCCTATTCTACAAAATAACGTCGAAACGCTCACCAAAAGGATTATCATACCGTATTCGATTCCCACCGAGGGTGATTTGAACGGCGTCCCGCGGCCGTCCGTCGACACCGTCAAAAACAAGCCAGGCCTGTACAAAGGGGCCACCGGTGTCCTTAGGAACGTTAGTTCTAGCGGAGATTTGGCCCGAAAATTTCTACGCGAATGCGATCGTTTGATCGAAAGTTTGATCGCTTTTCTAAGTTTTTCTTGCAAACGTAGCGAATTCGATTCGAAATCGGTCGAAAATGTTACTTGCATATTGAGAAACTTGTCTTACAGGTAAAGTTTACATTTTTCGCCTGTTCCAGTCACAGATGATTGAATCTCAATCAGAGAATTTGCGGGTGTAAATTCAGAATCATGCATAGTTCATTCGATAGACTACGAGAGACGGTCTTCAGGTGAAAAAAATTCAAAACGTGTAGTCGATAGCCTATAGGCGTGCGAATAATGGTACACTAAAATTCCTTGTATATAATCCATATTTACACCAAAAGTTGCATAAATGTGGGTCCACGTCGCCTATATCGGAAATTTTAAAAGATGCTGAGACATACATAAGACAGATAATTTTGAGCACTTCAACAATGTCCATTAGAAGAAGCGTTCATTTCTAAAATAGTCTATGAAAGGCATAGTTCTGAGCTCCTATGAAATTCAAGAGCTCACAGATCGAAAACATCCGACATCAGATCAGACTTGCGACAGTTTAGCACATTTAATAAAATTTCTGTGTAAAGAAGGTCTATCGGCAAAGCTTTGAAGTTGACACTTGAAGACCCTTCCTCTTTAGTAGTATCACACTAATCTGTCGCGCCGCAAAATCACTAAATTGTATTTACACTAAAATTTTCATGAATGTGACTTGTAAATAGAAAAAGAATATAATTAAAAAATGCATGGAGGAAAATACCGCTAAATAATATTAAATATAATTTAATAGCATTTCTCTATCTAGGGCGTAGTTTACGAGGTCAGGTATAAATGAAAGGTTACAATATTTAGTGTAAATTAATGTATTATTACTCAGATGCTGATGAGGTATGTAATATGTATGAGTTTAGAATTAAATTTCAAAACCACGTATGAGTTTAAGTAAAACTTTTCTTTGTAGGTATTGAATTTACAAGTTTCACAAAATCCTACGATCGTGGTTCCACACATATTGTTTCATAGAAGACCTGTGAAACTTACGAACTTTAACATAAAATACTTTTTCGCAATTTTGTGGAAAACATGTCAGATTAAAACGAATCACCAATTTTTCTGACAATCTTTCTAAACTAATAAATCATCAGATTTCTTTTGGGATGAAATGACGTCAGCTGGTTCTTCAAAACTACTGAGTTCGGAAGCGGCCAATCACGTTTGATAACTCATCCATTTTACAGACTGCAAGAAACTGAAGAGAAAAATGGACTTTCGAACGGCCACGATAAACAGTCCAACTTTGAAAGATCGAAATCGGCACCCAGCGGCAGTCCTAAACTCAAGCTTAGAAGTAAAATCGATAACTTTTTATTACTTCGACAAAGTTATACCTTTGACTGACGTAATGTTAGCCAATTTAGTATAAAGTTATGTAAGTTTGTGTCATGTGTATGCAGTCCAACAGAAATTCAGCTTAGACCTTGCTTTCGGCAGAGAATCCACTTAAAAGGCTGAAGTTAACAAGTGGTTAATTGAACCTGAAGGAGTTCTAATTCAGCTAGTTAATTAGAAGAATATTATGAAACCATTAGAAACACTCTAGGAAGAAATCATTAGTTATCTTCATTGTTGATTCGACTAGTATATTTGTGGAACCTGTCCTTTGTCCTTTTGGTTGAACTAAAATTTTTTGGATCAACAGTATCTGGCAATTTGCTGATTATAGATATTCATCCAATACAAATGTCTGAAGAAGATTATCCACGAAGAGCATCTGCTTTTTAAGAAATCCTTCGTTCAAAAAGGGACTGGGCCTAACTCACAATGTCGGTTGGTGTTTAAAGAATCGTATAGTTTTCGAGATACGTCTATCGAATGATGTAATTTCAGCTTCCACAAAACAAAAACGGAAAGGCAATGAAGTTCACAATGGTCACGTCGTAAACAGCACAAATCCAAATCCGTATCCGACGCCCATAAGCTTGTTGTGGAGTCAAGACCTGGTCAGAGACTATTTGTGCCTACTGGAACATTCGAGTAACCCCGAAACTCTGGAAGCCAGCGCCGGCGCCATACAAAATCTGGCAGCTTGTCATTGGCAGGTAAATAGTTCATATTTTTACTGTGTGCTATGACATTCTGCCATGTTGGCGTATTTTTGGACATGTTCAGTGTAGTAAGATTAATTTTGAAGTTTCACTAGCACCTGCGAATACAGTGTAGCCTAAAAAACGGTAAAAAAGGTGCATTCGATAGCCCATGGAAACTTGTCACTGACTAATTTTGCCTACACGCCCACTCCACATTGAAATTTGCATAATTGTGCTGAAAAATTGAAAGCTCGCCTATATATGATCTGAAGAACTATGAACTAGAAAATTAAATTCGATAAGGTACATGCACATAGGGGGTAAAGCAACTCCCTTCCTGAGACCCTAGAAATCCTCCTGGTGCCAAAAAATTGTCAAACTTGCCACTTATGCAAATTTTAGTTGTAAATATGGGTATGGGCAAAAATTGTTATTCTAACATTCTCCTGAAGATCACCTGAAGACCTTCCCTTGTGAGGTACTAGTGTAAGCGTTTGATAGCAAAATTACTCTATCATAATATGTCAGAATTTGATGTATGTTTGAAAATCACAGACCAGCAGCTATAGCTTGAGCAAAGCCATTTTTGTATTTCTTCATCTATTATAATCTGTTTTTTATAAAATGCTTCCAAATAGAAAAGTGGCATAAATCAGTACTATGGTCAAAATCGTTTACGTGAAGACTGTAAAATTTTTCACTCGAAAAATTGTTAAAGGTTAGATCAATATGCTCACAAATTTCCAGTCCTATATGATATAGTGTTTGCCAGGAAATGGTGAAAATTTGAAATACTACTTGCTTTCCACTTCCATTATTTAGAAGCATTTCAAGAAGACTATAGTTTTCGACAGATTCCAAAAAAATTGACGAGTTTGATAGGGAAACCGCTCGAGATTCATTATATATAAGGATCTGACTTTAATCAGGTTACTTTGAAAGGAAGTCAGGTTACTTTGAAAATGAAGTAAAAATTGACATAAAGATGCAAAAGGTTCACTATGAGTTTGTACAGTTCATGGTACACTGTAAGTATAAATATGAAATTCCAAGCTGAGATCCTACAATAGATAGGCTATCGGGTGAACAAAACCTGAACATTCGATTCGTCCAACTGAGATACTACAGGTCGTTTAGGCATGCTATTTTCTAACCACTCTGTATGTTCAACCAATTTTTTTCTATTCAAAATTCAATTTTAAAAAATTTATCGAAATTATTAAAAATGATTAAAAATTATTTAAAAAATCTAATATTAACATTCACCCTAATACAAAAGTCTTTCAATTAGCCCTTTTAACCAAAATTAATTTTTGTATTTTCTTTTTTTTTTGTTTGTCTTTATTTTTTTAGTTTCTTTTATTTTTTCTGCTTGTAATATTAGCTATA
Source organism: Romanomermis culicivorax (assembly GCA_963922205.1). NCBI lineage: Eukaryota > Metazoa > Nematoda > Enoplea > Mermithida > Mermithidae > Romanomermis > Romanomermis culicivorax. The sequence goes on from CAWUHX010000543.1 coordinate 14,080, forward strand.
TTTTTTATTTTTTGTAATATTTAGCCGTCAGTCGACCATAGAATGTTGGTCCGAAAAGAGAAAGGTCTTCCCATCCTCGTACACCTTTTATCCATCGAAAACGACAAAGTTGTTTGCGCTGTCGCCACAACTTTGAGAAATTTGTCGTTGGATCAACGGAATCTCGAACTCATAGGTTAGTCGATTTTGCTTCGAATTGTGACAAAATGGTTTAGACTTTCTGTGAGTTTCTTCCACCAAAATAATAAATTAGCATTGCTAATCATGAAAAAATAATGCATTAAAATATTTTATAGAAATCAAAGTTGTTAAATTCAACCAAAATTGACTTTTTCAATGGGATAAAAATTTGCTTTGTCCCAAAATGAGACGAAATGGGATATCAATCGGCAGTTGTCACTGAGAAAAATCTGGAAACATAGCTTGCAACCTATTTTTCCAAGAACTGGTGTAAATATCAATGGTGGAATGCAAGTACTAATTCATATTTTCACCATTTCCTGCTAAACCTAGTGTCGCATAGGATTGAAAATTGGTGAGTTTGTTCAACTAATCTCAACCTTTTTGAGTAAAAAACCCACAGTAAAAGCAGCTTCGAGTGAACAACTTTAAAAGTTTTTTTCCATTTTTCGATTGACAAGCATTTTATAAGAAACACATCAGATTTATTTCGCTAATGATGCGTGCAGTCGATTCTAAAATGGCGTTATATTCGCAAGTTTGTACTTCAGCAAAGTCGTGCCAGTAACCATTTTAAATGACAGAAATCGGTTCACAAACTTTTCCATTTGATATCTAAAACTTCTAAAGAAGGGCGTAAAGTTCCAGATTTATATCTGATTTTTTCGTTTGCATTTGTTTTCCAACCTAAAGTCTTTTTTTCTTGAAATGTTGGCAAATAGCAATGAAAATAAAGTACCATTGAATATTTGTACCATTTCTGCTTAATTGTACGTTACATAGGACTGATAATTTGTGTATTTACTCAACTAATCTTCAACAATTTGTTGAGAACAAAATTATATACTGAAAGTTTGCTGTAAACGATTTCGATGACACTGCTGATACGCCTGAACATCCCATTCCGTGGGTTCCCATGATCTGCCCTATAGCATGTAGGCTTTAGGGTCCAGTTTCGTTTGGTTATTGATGTCATAATCTATGCTCTTAAGTGACCTAAAGTGATGAATTCTTAAAGTCAGAGAAAAATTTGATTATGCAAATTAGGTAGAATGAGGACCGCATAATAACTTCATCTGCTTAAGTTTATTGTTGCTTCTGGACCGAAGCAGAACCTGCCATGAAAATTTTAACACCCATCGTCCTATTTTTCTGCTGTCAGGGACTTGTTGACGTGATCTTTTTGACGTTGCAAGAATATTTTCGTTGTAAAATGTTATAACATGAACATCAATCAAAAGATGTTGTTAAAACTTATTCAAAAACATAACTTATAGAGTTTTATCTCAATTTTCCATAGAGTTCATGGGCGGTTGATGTTTGCTAAAAATTTGCTCGACCATTTCACATTCATTTGGCGCTGGTCTTTTGTTATGATTTTTGTCATCAAGCATTTTTATGTCATACATTTCTTTGATTACGAGTTGCTTCTTGTACCCAATTACAATGACTTGTGTTTTTATCAACACAATATTTTTGATCTCAGAACCTATTTGTTTGATTAGCTTCTCTGGCGTTCCTTTGCACCTGTGTTTTTAGTACGTCGTAAAAATACCGTAATTTATCAACAGGGAAGTACGCTATGGATGAGTTGATCAAAAAGCTGCCATCCTTTGCCTCAAAAACGACCATGACAACGACAACGACCGCAATCAGCGAAGATACTGTAGCGGCGATTTTGAGCGTCATCTACGTCACAGTGGTGAAAAGCGTGGAATTCGCCAAATCCGTTTTAGAAAAAGGCGGCGTACAAAAGTTGATCGATTTGTCCAACGAGGGTCAATATTCGGCCCGAGTGATTAAATATGCGTCACAAGTATGTCTTTTGATATTAAGAATTTGTCATAAGCGATGAGATTCACATCATGAAAGTTTTGACACTCATTGAAACAGAAAGACTCCACTGAAATACAGGGATTGATTTCGAAATTTTTAGCTGTATGAACTTTGCTAGAACTGGCTTTCTGTCTGTATGAAACTTGGTCACTCGAACAATGATGCTAATTTTTTTTTGTGAAATTTGGTTTATCTTTGCATTCAATATAAAATTTATTCTGCTCTTATACAGCAGGGTTTCATCACTTTGCAGATTCAACAGATTCATTGAAGATAATATTTGACCTAGAAAGATTAGATTAGTTAGATTAGGTTTTTGACAAATTTCTGGAACAATGTCACAATATACGGATAAAAAACACTATGAATTAAAAATATAAGGAATAATACTGTATATTAGCTAACGTTGATCAAAATTGTGTAAAGCTCACTTTTAAAGACTAAAAACTCAGATTAAACCTCGCTCAAACGTCAAATATTTGTTCATGTGTCTATAGTCTTTTTCTTAATATTCTCCTGAATAGTAAAAATAGAAAAATACTATTTCACATTTTTAAGATTTTAGATTAAATCATATGTCACATAGTACTGGAAATTTGTGGGAATGCTCATCTAACCATTTTCGAATGACAAACTTAGTGTCAAAGCACTGACTTCTTTATTTTTCAATTTGATAGCATTTTATGAAAAAACAGACTGCGGTAACACACATTCGAAATTTAAATTTTCGAAAACATTTAGATAATTTTGATCGTAGACAATTGCGCAAAAAATAACACCAAGCATAGTGTACAAATTAGTGATCCTATATGAATATCTTTTTAGAAATGTGAAATCATAATCGATAAATTATAAATTCTATACCCAGCTCAATCAATTCAAATTCCTTGAACAGAGTTGATTGACTACAATAGGATTAGAGAAATTTAGTCTTGAATGCAAACATCTGGAACTTATCATTTTATTTCAATGCACATGGTGTCTAAAAACTTGGGTACCGGGCTGGGTAGACCAATAGTGTAGATTCGCCGTGTTAATTGGTTCACACCATTAGACAAAGCGTCCATTTTTGTATGGGAAAAAGTCGTTTTGGTTATCTTCGTCATGTCCAGAAATGATGATTCTGATTTGAGAAGAGTGACTGATAGAATAATAACGGTTTCATGGCAAACTGTCGTGCAAGCTAATGCAACGTTTATGAATCATTCTTTGATTGACAAGCGATTGAAAAGGTCAACCCCTTATGTCACAATGATCTGGAAGAAGTCATTTAATCAATTTTTATTGATACATCAGCTGGTGGGATTCCATTATTTGAGCTTTCCCAAGATTCCAAGGACATAGTGGTGGCCACACCGATTTTTAGTGAACTTTCCCATACATACTTGACTGCTCTTACAAGTTGTCGAAAAATGAACCGATTTCTCGGTATCCCTTTGTGCCGAAATGTCTGAACACACTGTAATCTGGAACTTTTGAATCGTGCATTTTTTCAACGAGCTATAAAACTGTCGAAATTGGAGCTTAAATTATTATAAATTTTGAAAACCTAATTTTAGTTTCGTGACTTTTGAACTTTCTGACTGGCGCTTTGTTCAGTGTTTTCTAACAACTCAGATTTTTACTTATTCCGATGATCACTTCATTGCAGATCCTATTTTGCCTATGGCAACACCGAGAACTACACGATTTGTACAAAAAGCACGGCTTCAAAGAAGAACATTTCGCCAATCGTGCGACTAAAAGCGGTAAAATCGAAACTTTAGGCAGACCGGTTAGCAATCAAGGCCACGAGAATAAGCACCATCAGTCGTATACGTCATTAGTGAGACCTGATTGGTCGGGTAAGGAGTGAAATTTTAGGGTTTTCCTCACACATCGACATCAAGAAAAATGTGGGGCTGGTTAATCAAACTTTAACCAATCATAACTCCGTCAAAAATTGAGGTTTTAAAATTTTGTTTTTGGATAGATCTCATCGATATCTATCGATTGATGTCCAAATTAAAAGAAAACAAATTTGTGATCGTCCCAAAAAGTCACAATTCGGGTGGGATCAAACACTTCTGGGTGTAGTCCAAAAGATCCTACCCCAATGTATCGTTCTCACTATTTTGCCACCAAATTTATGCAAATTTTTCAGAACCCAACGGAAAGCCTTCTCGTGACTCAATAAACGGCGGAAGCGACGCGAACAGTTCGAGGAGCAGTGCCTCCACCAATGACAAAAGTGATCAGCAGGTATGGTGTCTTTGCGAATGTTCATAAAATCGTTTCGTTGAATTGATATCTTAAATAATCAGAAACGACAAACGGCGACGTACAATGAAGTGACTTATGCTCAAATTCACAAAAATACGGCGAATGGGACGTCGAAAAATAAAATTTGTGTGGCGCCTGCCGTCATAAGCGGCGCTCCGGCGGGAGATAGCTGGGTTTGATGCAAAATGTTAAATAAAATAAATCATGTAATTATGACACAATTCAAGACTGTGATTGCTGATATACATAAATTTGATTAAAGTAGTGCAAGGTATTATATTGTAACGGTATATTTTCGTATATTGATTGAGTATTTTGTGGTTTGATCTTCGGGAATGCAACTTTTCTATGAAATGTTAAGAAATTGAATGTCTTGGGTACAGCAATAAGCGAATCAAAATTTTAAATGAAAAGCTTTAGAATATTAGCCAAATTTCATGATTCTATATAGGTTAAAGGGTAACATTTCCGTATCAAATCAACTTAATTCTTGTTTGGCTGTTTCTTGTCCTTTTTCGCTAAAAAATGAAAGCTATGACCTCAATAAAATATTTCATGGCTACTGTTAGCGAGGGTCTGCGGGTGACAATGAAGAAATTTTGTTTAACCTGATCTCAGCAACGATTGAGGCATATTTAATTACAAAATATGCGTTAGATCACAGTATGCACCTCTGAATTTCGGTGAAGTTTGAAAGGTCACAAGATGATGTCAGCCATCTATCATAACAATTGTTTTCTTGATACTATTACTGTACCTCTAATAGTTTCTACAATACGAAATTCTGAATTAAGGTGAAGTTAGTACTTTGTTGAAGTTTTATCAAATGCTCCTATCAAACCTCTTACCTTATCAAGTTTTATCAAATACTCCATTCATTTTGAAATGATCGACGCAGAGATCCCATGAAAGGAAGTTAAATACGGCACATAGATTACAGTAATAGGCTTAACGCTTATTACTGTAATCAATTTTTAAAAAAAGTTTCGTCAGTGAGTGGCAAACAGAAGAGTTGAAAATTTCTTTCAAGAACCTGGTCAAGTGGTCAAATTTTTTTGAGTAGCACTCAGGTATCGACGCAATTCTCCCCAAATCGACAAAGGATGAGCACAATGTTTTTTTCACTGATTTTGATCTTTCACATTCTCACGAAGAAGTTAAACATTTTTATACAGTGTAAGGTCTTCACCAAGTCAAAATTACGTATCGAATTCAATCTACTTTTTTGGTTTTCGCTGCGCCTATCATCGTAGGTGGCGCGATAGCGTCAACCTATAATATACTTGGCCCCCAAATTTCATGTCCTCCCCCTCTAGAGCCGAAATGGTAAGAGCTAGAACCTTCGGGTTTTTTCATAATTTCGGGCATAGGGCAAACTATGGGGTGCCTTGTCATTTCGCCTCTATCTCCAAGTGGTGCTCGGAGGGGCCCCAAAAACATGCAAAAAACGCACTTTTTAAGGCCCCCCAGTTCCACCATGCCCCACAATGGGTGTGCCATATCCAAGCTCCATACTTTCGGCCTAAGCATCTTGCGGGTGCAATCTCAAATGCAATTTTTCATTTTTTTAAAATATGGCCTCAATTCAACTATATGGTGGTCCAAAGTCCCGGAAAACGTCAAATTCCCCAATTTTGTTATATAATACTTATGGGTCCAAAAAAATAATTTTTTGCAGCATAATGCACTACTAATTTTTTAGCAGTTTCAAATAAACCTGTAGCCTTATTGGGATTTTTGGGCTGCAAGAGTTTTCGACCATTAGGAATTTGATGGACGCGGTCACTTTACACGAAAAATTATCTCGGGTGTAAACAAGCGTATTTCCGTGATTTTTCAGTCGAGAGAGTTTTCGACCGCAGGGAATTCAATAGATGTGGTCACTTTATACAAAACTGTAACGACCAGATTTCTGTGAGGTACTTTACTTGGACCAATCGGTCGATACGGCGGGGTAAATACGGGACGGGGAACGCGGGCGGACGGTTACAACACAACAACGGATAATCGACGGTCGCTTGAACGTCGACAATAAACGCGCTTCGAATAAAAACGGATGGGGGCCTCGGTTTAAATGCTTTCGAATAGTCGGCCGCTTGCAAATGTATAAAGACGGGGCGAACGCGGATCAAGAATAAAACGATACCAGAATAAGAACCAGAATGAATCAAAACCACGCTTTGCTTCTTCTTTTATACGGCGATTCTGGCCACTCCCTGGACGCTGCGGGAGGTCGAGCTTCTGTCCATCTTCTTCGGCCAATCGTCGTTTCCGGCTACGCTTTTTATGCTTACTTGGTTACGCCTCTCTAACGCTTTTCTGGTACTGTATGCTTTCTGTGCTTCACTTGCTTTCTACGGTGGGCTTGGCCACACCTCTGTGCTTCTGTGCATGCTTCCTGTATCGGTTTCTCTGTATACACATGTTTTGTGGGGCCGCCGCTACTGTTACACTTGAGACTACTGTACGGCGGGGCTTCTACGTATTTTACTGTGTGCAGGTGTTGTTTACGATTTTTACGGGGGATTACGGTAACTGTGGAATGTGTAGTTTAGTGTGGGTTCTAGGGGAACAGCTGCCGTTTGTGCAAATTAATTAGGGCATCTTAATTGGGCTACCGGCGTGTGAACGGATCAAAATAAAGTACTTCACGTAATTTTGTAGGAATGTTTGGGTGTGAATCCCAGACATCCTTGAGACGATAAAATGTGAAAATAAAATAATATCTAATAAATGTCTATTACATACAGTATGCTACATGTTTACAGTACTGCTTTAGCAGGTACGTTACATTTCCCTCCTTCCGGAGTTGAACGTCCTCGTTCAAGGCTTTCGAGGTTGAGGAGGGGTGGGGGTAGATTCGATAGTTGCTTTCCGAGGGTAGAAAGGGGTTGTCTCGTTTACATGCACCGTAAATGCGATATTCTTATGGGGGTGTTTAAGTGTAACGTTGGGATACATGAAATGTGTGACTGTATAGGGTCCGTTTTGGCGAGGGAGGAATTTGGGAGTCAGCCCTTGTTTACACGAATGATTTTTATAAAGTATAAGATCACCTACTTTGTAATGTATGTTCTGAGCATGCTTGTTATACTGACGGGTATAGTGGGCTTGGGCTTTTTGCAAACTTTTCTGCACGGTTGAGAGTGCTTCTGTAAAATGCGATTTTACACGAAGGGCGTAATCGTCTAAGTCAACCATGTAGGACGTGGGGAAAAAATTTAAAGCTGCATCTGACGGCAGATTAGCTTGCCTACCGTGAAGTAATTCAAATGGGGGATATGAAGTGCTATCATTTTTATGAATGTTGATCGAAAAAACGGCATACGGGAGATAAGTATCCCAATCAGTGTGATTTGAATTGATGTACATGCGTATACGGGTGGCTAGGGTTTGGTTGCAACGTTCAACTTCTCCATTGGCAATGGGATGATATGGGGTAGTGTGAATTTTCTGAGTATTGCATAAACTGGTGATCCGTGAGAAGAGGTCGAATACAAAATCGGTGCCACGATCACAATGGATGATTTTTGGGGACCCATGACGACAAACAATTTTGGTTACGAATAGCTTGGCAATAGTGGCTGCAGTGATGTCAGGGGTCGGAAATGCCTCTACATACTTTGTGAAATAATCGATGAAAACGACAATGAATCGGTTGCCGTCTTCTGTGAGGGGTAACGGTCCCATGCAATCAACACCAACTCGATCAAATGGGCCAGTTGGCTGAATTGGTACCAAGTTTGCATGTACTTTGTGTCGGAGGGCTTTCTGTGTCTGGCATGGGTGACAAGTTTTGCAGTACCGTTTGATATCACGGCTCATTTGGGGCCAAAAATATTTCTGTCTGAGCAAGTGTAAAGTTTTCCGGGCCGCAAAATGGCCTGTGAATTTGCTGTCATGATGTGAGGCGATGAGATGCTGGACTTGCGACTTGGGAATGTATAGTTTTGCCTGTTTGTCGACTATACGGAAGAGAATGTTTTGATACACTGCGAATTTTATAAGGGTAAGGGGGTGTTTTTGGGCGATTTTTGCTAAAATACTCTTGACAGTTGGGTCAGTGCGTTGGAGTTCGGCAAAGTTTTTCTGTTGCTCTTCCTGTTCAGTTGCTTCGGCTTCCAAAACTGAATTGATAGTTGATATTTCGGGGCGGGTTTCTAATTGCTCAATATCAAAGGATTGGTTTGCTGTCTGTGAGGGGAATCGAGAGACTGCATCTGCATTGCGGTTAGCAGTGCCTTTCTTGGGTCGAATGTCTAGCTGAATACCGGAGAGGGCTAATCCCCAACGGGCAATGCGAGGGGACGGGTTTTCCTTTTGTAAGACTGCCTGAACTGCTGTGTGGTCAGTGTGTACAATAACATGTTGCTGGAAAAGATAAGGGCGGAAATACTTGACAAATTCGACTACTGCAAGGGTTTCCAACTCAGTGATTGGGTAGTTGCGTTCTGCGGGTTTCAATGCGCGGCTCCCAAAAGCAATGGGGCGATCCTGACCTTTACTATCTAGCTGACTGAGAATGGCGCCGATTCCGAGTTTTGAGGCGTCGGTTTGCAGAATAAACGGTTTTGTGAAGTCGGGATGCTGCAGTATTGGGGCATGAATGAGTAATTCTTTTAGCTTAGTGAATGCATTTTGCTGTTCAGGGCCCCAGGAAAATTCGGAATTCTTTTTGAGTAGCGATGTGAGTGGGCTAGAAACTTGGGAGCAATTTGGGATGAATCTGCGATAATATGAGGGTAGGCCAAGGAATGACTTGACTTCTTTTGAGCTTTTGGGTGTGGGTATGTCATAAATGGCTTGTACCTTATGGGGATCTGGTGAAATGCCTTGCTGAGAAATGACGTGGCCTAAGTATTGGACTTGGGGCTGGCAGAATTTGCATTTGTGTATGTTTAGCTTAAGGCCTGCTTGTGAGAATCGGGCAAGAATAGTGTCTAAACGTTCCAGCATTTGGGCATGGGAGTCTGCGAATACCAAAACATCGTCGAGATATACAAGGCATGTGTTCCATTGCAGTCCTGAGAGGATAACGTCCATTAACCTTTGGAATGTGGCTGGGGCATTGGTGAGTCCAAAGGGGAGGTAATTGAATTGATACTGGCCAGCTGAGCAATTAAAGGCCGTTTTTTCTCTGTCTGCTTGTGCTATGGGAATGGAATAATATGCATTGGATTGGTCAAGGGACGTAAAATATTTCATTCCTCGGAGGGTGTCTAGAATTTCGTCTATACGGGGCAAGGGGTAGGTATCTTTTTTTGTGACTTTGTTGAGGCCTCGAAAATCAATGCATAAACGATGGCCTCCATCTTTTTTGGGGACTAAAACTGTGTTGGTACACCATGGGGAATTGCTTTGGCTTATGACACCTGCTGCTGCGAGTTGCTCAACTTCTGCTTGTATGATTTGCTTTTCCTTTGGGGAAGTCCGATAAAGCTGTCTACGTACGGGTTGGGAGCCATTGGTGTCAATTGTATGTGAAACGAGGGTGGTTCTGCCTACGTCCATTTTGGATTTAGCATATAATGTAGGGTACTTTGATAGGGCGCGTAGGAGTTGCGTTTTTTCTGCTTCTGTGAGGTCACTGGAGGTCAAATTGACGTTTTCTTTTAACCATGTGAATGTATCAAAACGGTTGGGCTGGTTTTGCGTTGAAGGGGTTAGATTAGCGGGAGCATTCTGTTTTGGGATGTAACATGAGACTGTACCAATGCATGTTCCAGGATAAAGAATTTGGGCTGTTTCTTGTGTGTTTAAGACGGATATGCGTATGCGACTGTTTTGATTTTCAGAGATGCAAGCTGCGAAATGGACTTTAGAGTTCTGTTTGGGTTTTGGGGTGAATTCAAGCTGTTTGACCTGTAAGTACGATTTGGGCAAGGGGACAGTAAATTCGGTTACTGTACGGGGTGGTAATTCTAATTTTTCGTCCAAATAAGTTCCACCACGAGTTGAGAGAGGGCTATATTCTAGGCCATCACAGGGTAGTATAACATTGCCAAATTTGACCTGTGATTTTTGATTGTTGATAGTGTATTCCGAAAAACGACTGAGAAAGTTTTTGCCTAGAAGGATGTCTGCTGTGCAATCTTTTTGGACATGGACCATGATTGTTTCCTGGATTGTTTGGGCTGTCACTGTGACAAAAGTGGTCCCTACAAAATGAATTGGGAGATTATTTGCTGCTTTTGCTTGGACTAGCGGGGGTTTCATGTCTAACTGTAAAAGTTGAGCGACTCTGGAATCAATGAGTGAGTAAACTGCACCTGTGTCAATCATGCCTTTTGTCATTAGTTTGCCGTTAAGTGTGATTGGGATATGAGGGGTATGTTTCTCAGGTACGTTTTGGGGTGGCTTATTTGATGCAGATTGCTGAATTTGATTAATGAGTTCGATTGCAGGGGTTCGGGGGGTATCAATATCGACAAGGACGTATTTCTGCTGTGTTTGTGCCCCACGACGATTAGCTAATTCTAAGAGAGCATGGCCGAATGATGGGGGAATGGTCTCATGTAAATGTCTGTTGTTTGATGGTATTTCGTATGCATGTTCGTTTGTGGCATGACGCTTTGGAGAGGGGAAATATTTTCGAAGAACGAGAAACGAATAAAAGACGCCTGCAATAACTACAGTAATAACGGCGAGATTGATAATGATCTGCAGGGGTCCTTTGAGTAAATTGTTTAATCCGTCCGTGAGACTTTGGGTGGTACCGGTTATTACATGTTCTATGCCTTGACCAGCGCCAGAGAGTGTATTTCCGAGTGCTTGACCAGTGCCTGAGATCATGTTGTAAACTGTATCGGAATTGAGAGACATTTGGGCGGTGTAATTGACGAGTTTTTTGACGACGTTTTCGAGTGTGTGAGTTTTGTAAATGTATTGTTTCAAAAAGAGTAAGTTGGTTGGAATGGTTGCAAGTTGATCATGAAAAATGGCGGGTGTATTAAAATGAAAAATGGGAGAAATTTTGGTTCCAGACGATTTCTAAAGGTAAATTTGTGACATGCGGGGATCCTGTTTCACTTACCCATGTATTATTCTGTTTGTAAAGGGCTACATGCATGTGATGGCAGTCAACGGTTTGTGAGAAAGGGGTCAAATCGTTGCCTCCTGGATTTGAAAACATGAGTTCGGTTCCTACGAGGATGGGCAAAAGTTTGTAGCATGTTTGGTTGATTTTGTGGTTGTAAAAGATTTTAGATGCGTTTACCTGCTTGCAGGGCCAGACTGTGAGGGCTTCTCCTGTAAATTCTGCTATTATGTCGGTTCGCTGTAGGAATGCACGTGCTCCAAGGGTTTCATCAAGACGTAAAATTTGCCATACGAGATCAAGGTGACGCTGTGCCTGTCTGCATAATTCATTCCATACATTTTTGAAATTTTGAATTTCGAATTCCTGTATTTTGTCTGCTAGATAGTTTAGTTTTGCATTAATGGGTTCAAAATCATCAAAATCGTATAATGTAGTATGAGTTTCGTTGGTTTTTGGGGTTAAAAATGCATTACGATGTGGGGTGCTTTTGTCTAATTGTACAATAATGCCTTGTTCGGTTAGAATGCTGTCTTGGATTTCTGGGCAATTGGGGTTCGAAAAAACTGTATTTTTAACCGAGAATGCACCTTGTAGTTCTTCTATTATCATGTGTGTTTGCGTGAGTTTGATGGGATGTGTATTTTTGTATTCGAAAGGGCATAAGTTTTCAAATGCTGTTTCATTCCAGATAATGGATCCGTCGGCTGTGACGCAATGACCTGATGTCGGTTTGCATGACCCTAGGTCACCTAATGTACCTGTCATAGATTTTCCATTCCAAGATGCTATTTGTCCTATTTCTATGATGACGTTAGTGACTGAGGTACAATGGTCTGTACAACACCATGTGTATTCTACACTTAGGGAGTTATTTGTTGACCAAAATCCTGGTTGGGTTTCGTATAATTTTTGACCGTTGTGTTCTTTGTCTATAACGACTGCCTTACAAACATGTGGGGTTAGATTTTGCATTTCGGTTTGGTCGAAGACAATACCTTTTGATCCAAAAAATCCTGTATTAGTACAAATTTTGCGTTTGCGAACACTGCATTTGTATGCATCTGTAATGTGGGGCTTAGTGGAGGGGATACAGATTTTTCCGAATGTTTGTACGGGTTTGTCTACTGTGGAAGGGGGCATGCATGATACAAGTTTTGGTATGCTGACTGAGTGACCGCTCAATGAAGTTCCACACATCTGAAATTGGGCACTACACGATGTGGGGATTATTATACAAAGAAAAATACAATACAATGGCCAATGTAGTGTTTTAGTGGAGGCGGCGGGGTACTGTGTTTTTTCGCTCTGCTCGATTTGGCGTGGCGGTTTTTGGTGTTGTCGTTTTGCGGTTTTGCGCTGGGGGGGTGGCCGGTTTGAAATCTGAACAGTCTGTAAAAGTTCGGAATTTGAGTTATGGGATGGGGTTTGGACTTGCTTACTTATGGGGGTCGGTAGAAGTGTTTGGCGGGGGTGGAATTGGTAGGGTTCGGGGGTCAGGCCATGGAGAAGGGATAACAAGTTACGGCCTGTTTTCGACGGGGTTTCGGGGGCGGTGGGCGGCGTTGTGTCTTGCTTTCGGGGGATCTTGTAGCCTACGGGGATGGTGGGCGGCGATTTTTCGATTTTTTCGGCTTCAGGCGTGGGGGGTGGTGACATGGCGCACCAATCGGGTACGTCCAGATCAAGGACGTATTCGTCACTGCGGCGGTGGGTGTTGGGCATGATAGTTCCTAAAGTAGTCTGAGGGCCGTTAGTTATGGCGGGTAATTTTGAGTAAAATGCGGGGTCGTCAATGTCCATGAGGGGTTGGGGTTGCCTGTACTCAATGCAATTTTGAATATTACGACTCTGCTGATTTGGACAATACCTGCTTGTATGACCTCTCTGCTTGCTTATAAAACATTGAAAATTGGAGTAGGGTTTTGAAGGGCAGTTATCTGATCTATGTCCTGTTTGGGAGCAGTGGATGCATGGGCTTTTACAATCACGTGTACTGTGATTATTACGGAAACAGATTTCACATGATTTTCGGGTGCCTACTGATTTACAATTACGAGCTACGTGTCCTATTTGTCCACACTGGAAGCATGTGGGTTGCCTAGGGGTGGTATTGTTCCTGTAAGCATTATTCCTGCTGAAAGTATTGTTACTGAAATTGTTGTAGCTACCTTGTTGTGGGGGTTGAGGTTTTTGTTTGATCTGCAACTGTAAATCTTTTACTTGTTGTTCTAACTGATGCAAAAGATCCTGTTGGTCTGTATTTTTGGTTAGGGAAAAGATGGGTTCGGGTTTTGAGGGTATGAAGGGGAGGACGTTAGATTTTAACTCATTTCTAAGGATTTGCTGTTCAATGTAAGCTGCTTCGTCTGACATTTCTTTTAGAGTTGCGAACCTTCTATACTTAATTGCTTCCCTGATTTCGTTTTGCATGCCTTCTACAAAGAGGGGTTTTATGATCATTTCTCGTGCGTCTGTGTTAAAGTTAGGGTAGGCGAGGGTTGCGAGATGTTCTAGATCAAATAAGAATTCCGTTACTGTTTCTGATCGCTTTTGTTTTCTTTCGCGTAAGAATTGTTGATGTAGCTCATTATCTCTATTGTTTGGGAAAAATGTCTGTAATGCGACTTTATACTGTTCGTATGTGTGGGGAGGGTTTTCGGAATTTGCTAAACTTTTGAATTTTGCTAACGCGGCTCCTCCTAAATGAATTTCTAAACATGCCAACTTTAACTGTACGTCTGTATCTTTCATGCCTTGGAGTGCCATGAATTGTTCTAATCTTTTGTTCCATTCACCAAAATGTTGGGTCACGCCGCCCGTGAATACTGTAGGTTTCGCGTAGAAATTGTTTGCCATGTTATTACGAATGTTTGCTGTTCTTAGATCGTCTATTAGGGTAGGGTTTACTGTATTCTGATTCAGTTGTGTGCGTAGGGTACGAAAATGTTCTGAAAACAAATCGTTTATCTGTTCTCTAACGATTTCTCCTAAATGATCTTGCGTTTGGTGGGTCATTCTTGGTTTACGTTGGGATTTCTGCTTAAATGCTTCAATTTTTGCTTCACGCTGTATTCGTTTAAATGTATCGCTTAATGCTTCGTTGGAGGGGGTTTCCAGTTTGCTTAATACGAATACTGTCTTACTGTAGGAAATGATTACTACTGTATTATCTAATGCTTCTAAATGCCCGGATAAGGGTACACCTAACTGGGGGCAGGGAGTTCCACTGGTTAACGTAACGGTACGGTCACCAAAATATGTAACGACCAGATTTCTGTGAGGTACTTTACTTGGACCAATCGGTCGATACGGCGGGGTAAATACGGGACGGGGAACGCGGGCGGACGGTTACAACACAACAACGGATAATCGACGGTCGCTTGAACGTCGACAATAAACGCGCTTCGAATAAAAACGGATGGGGGCCTCGGTTTAAATGCTTTCGAATAGTCGGCCGCTTGCAAATGTATAAAGACGGGGCGAACGCGGATCAAGAATAAAACGATACCAGAATAAGAACCAGAATGAATCAAAACCACGCTTTGCTTCTTCTTTTATACGGCGATTCTGGCCACTCCCTGGACGCTGCGGGAGGTCGAGCTTCTGTCCATCTTCTTCGGCCAATCGTCGTTTCCGGCTACGCTTTTTATGCTTACTTGGTTACGCCTCTCTAACGCTTTTCTGGTACTGTATGCTTTCTGTGCTTCACTTGCTTTCTACGGTGGGCTTGGCCACACCTCTGTGCTTCTGTGCATGCTTCCTGTATCGGTTTCTCTGTATACACATGTTTTGTCGGGCCGCCGCTACTGTTACACTTGAGACTACTGTACGGCGGGGCTTCTACGTATTTTACTGTGTGCAGGTGTTGTTTACGATTTTTACGGGGGATTACGGTAACTGTGGAATGTGTAGTTTAGTGTGGGTTCTAGGGGAACAGCTGCCGTTTGTGCAAATTAATTAGGGCATCTTAATTGGGCTACCGGGGTGTGAACGGATCAAAATAAAGTACTTCACGTAATTTTGTAGGAATGTTTGGGTGTGAATCCCAGACATCCTTGAGACGATAAAATGTGAAAATAAAATAATATCTAATAAATGTCTATTACATACAGTATGCTACATGTTTACAGTACTGCTTTAGCAGGTACGTTACAAAACATTAATCCCGGGTGTAAACAAACGTATTTTCGTGATTTTTGGTAGAAGGGGTTCTCGACTGCAGAGAATTCAATAGATACGTCATTTTACACAAAATAATTATCTCGGATTTAACCAAGCCTATTTTCGTGATTTTTTTGTTTGAAGGGGTTTTCGATCACGGGGAATTTAATGAATGTGATCATTTTACACACAAAATCATATTGAGAGTAAACAAATGTATTTCTGCGATTTTTGAGGGAAGATGTTTCTGACTATGGGGGATTCAATGGACGCAGTCAGTTTACATGAAAAATAGTCATTTGTGTAAACAACGGTATTTCTGCGATTTTTTGGGTTGAGGGATTCTAGACCATGAAGAATGCAATAGATATGGTCACCTTTCAGTCTGCTTACAACGTTTTTTAAGTACTGTGCGGTTTACACATCTTTTACTTTTGCCGGAAGTGAGAATTCGTAGCTTGAAGATGGTTTTTTATTGTTTTTTGACGTGAAGATGACCAAATTTAAAACTTCAATGTGCTTCTATGAAGGTTTTCGTGCATGGTTGAGGCCCACTAGAAAGAGGTGAACTAGTTAATGAGAAAATGCCCCGATGGGGCAGAAATAAGAAGAATATACTTGCTTCGATAGTTGCCATGCTAGAAAAAGAAGTGGACTAGATTTTTGAGAACGTTGGAAAAAATTCACTTTCTTTATATTGGATTTTCATTCTTTCTCAAAAAAATTTTCCATGTCTGTGAAAAAGTATATTCTGCAGCTGAGTGCATCAACACACTTTCCAATCAAACATGTAGGTCTCCGGAATTTCGAGGAGAGTACAGTCTGGACCTTTATTTTTGGCGTTTTTGAGACAAAAAATTATACCATGTCCCCTCTCACACATGTTTGCTTCCAACTGTGTTAAATGTATCTACTGAATTTGGTGTCAACAAAAGGAATCAACTGTGGGAAAGTGGCACATAGAATCCCACTTAGCTTTTTTAGAAAAAAAAACTACAGCACAAAGTCTTCTAAGAACTAAATCGATTGTGGAAGATACGTTTCATTCACTCATTTTATATAACATATCGATAGAATTAACTCCGTAAGTTCTACTGATTACAAGCTATAAACAAATTTGTTCTCTTTTATTTAACTATTCAACAAAATAGCATCATTCACAGTTTTTGGATTTAAACTGAAATTGCAGAAACAGCGCTTTTTACGGGATTGCAGACGGGAAGCAATTTCACCCATACCTGTCGCTTCCGTCCTGCTTTCAAAAAAGTCGTGCCATTGCCATGGAAGTGCCAGTAGAGTCGGGGAGAACCGGGTACGGGATTTGGGGCACACCCCTAATATAGGCACGGCTGAATCCCATTTGCACATCGGTACCTATTGACTGTAACCAAATCCTAGTTGCACTATGGGGGTCTGAGCTCGAGCTCAAGGTAATCTCGAACAAAAAGGCCACTCGGTTTGATCTCAAGTTCGGTATAATTTGAATGTCATCTGGATCATAACGAGCTCGATGTCGAGATTATCCCCAGCTCGAGCTGTCAGGTTGCACTAAAATTTTCGCATAATTTTCTTATCTTTAAAGCAAATAAATATAAAAGTTTCTGTGATTCCCAAACGAACTTAAACCTCAGTTTTAGTTAATCCTGAAATGAGTGTTGTTTGTGCACTGGAAGAGAATAATTTGGACATTGCGATTAGCTCAACCTCAGGATCATCAATTTAATCCCAATGTTGAGATTATCCTCGTGTTGGGTTAGTGCAACCAACCTCGGGTTTCTTTATAATTCTGAAAATGACTATAATATGTCTCCCTCACTATTTTTCAGCTAGTGAGAGAGGCAGGAGTTTTGAATTGGTCGAGAGTTAGAATGCTATTGGTTTAGCATTTCTTCACATTTGAAATCATGTGCATATAGAAAAATTTTACTGTAGTTGATGCCAGGGGATGGACAAAATGCTCGATGCTGCAGAATATAATTTTTGACAGGCATGGAAAATTTTTTTGAGAAAGAATGAAAATCCAATATAAAAAATTGGATTTTTTCCAACTTTAACTCAAGTTCTCAAAAATCTAGTATACTTTTTTCTCTAGCTTGCCAACTATCGAAGCAAATATATTCTTCTTTTTTCTGTCACATTGGGGCATTTTCTCATAAGCTAGTTTGAAATTAAACGAGCTACAGTTACATGTTTATATATTTTGTTCATTAGATCAAGAATAGGCCAGGTTTCTGTTGTTTTGCACATTTAAGCAAATTTCTGTGTAAAGGAGGCCGTCAGAGAGAAAACGTTAAGTGTAAGGTTACCTAATTTACTTTAAGGCCATATTTCTGAATTGGAAACTTTCTCGTTCTTCCTCCACTTCATTGTCTTATACTTTATGTTGTAAGATTCTCGTTATGTTGTGCAGGTTTTTTCCTAGGAAGTTTAAGAAATGATAGAGGCTTCTGGTCTGAGCTGACCTGTTAGAACTACTCCCTTGGCTAAGCCTCGGTGATAGTGCAACAGTCTGGTTCCCCAGACCTACAACAACAAAGATTACCTTAACTTTAAATGGGGGGCCTCACCAGAGAGCTCCGCAGTCTCCTAGATGAGACAAGGAATCCCCTCAGGGATAGACTTACTTGATTGGATCCCCTAGCGGGTTTTCCAGAGCTTGCTGACTGCAAGCTGGCGCCTGGGCCAAGGGCCCTTCGCTGTCGTCGAGTTGTCGGATCTAAATAGTAAACAAATATATGTAACAATATTTCCGAGGAATAATAAAAAAGATGTGGATTGGCCACTATTATTATTATGCAAATAAAAAACGTTGTTGCTGGGAATGTTTTAATGGACGCCAGCAAAGTAAATATCAAAATATAATAAAAATACGTAATAAGTGAAAGAATAATTTCACTATCACTTTTTGGTCTTTTTTCGGTGCTCCATTTCTATACAAATGTTTGGGCCACTGGTGGTCCAATTTTCTTCGATTTGCATGGCGATTTCCCAATGCGGCTTGCCATCAACAGGGTGCCCAACAGTTACAAATTTCCTGGTTTCTAGACTTACCAAGATAAAAAGAGATTCTGCTGGTCGCTAAGAATAAGATGCTCAACTTTAATGTAGTTGAACTTATAGACCATAGGCTCAAAAGCTTGTAAATTGAATTATGACGAAAATTAGTACGGTCGCCAAGATCGTTTATTCAAAACTTTTATAGCCAAATTTTTTACTCAAAACATTGTTGATGGTTGGTTGAGTGTACTTACCTGATTTCGGCCCTATATCTCACTTGATTTGAACAGGAAATTGTAAAAATATGAAATGCTTTCAACTTTTATTATTTAGAAGTATTTCAAGAAAATAAGACGACAAAATCCTTTGCAGCTTTATGAATCGTTCAATTAAGTTTCACATGCAAAGCCGCATCAAACGTTTGAACTATTTCCATATTTTAGAAATCAGGACTGAAAATTAACTATCCTTTAACAATTTTTTGAGTGAAGTTCTACAGTAAAATCTTTTGCGGAAACAGCTTTGACGACATGCGCCAATTTTTGTCATTTCTTAATTTACAAACGTGTTCTACAGAACAAACTATACCCTTGATTTTTTTGAACTGGTTTTCGTCGAGCTCATTTTTTCAAACACTATGAGCAACTTTTGGAAATATGGGATTAAGTTGCAATTTGAATGACCAATAATGCAAAAAAGATTCAAGTCTGACTGTTGTAATGTTTCGTAATGTTTCATTTACTTTGAAATGGCACAAGATAGTATAAAAAAATTTAAAAACGTTTTTTCACGTCATATAGCCAAAATATAGAAAAATGCATATATATATAGATAAAACGGCGAAGACCTCAGAATGCGATAAACATGCAGTCCTCGAACAATGTTGACGATTCTATAGAAAGTCATGCAATGAAAGCATCTTTTAAGCCTTCAGAGGCTATACACGCGGAAAAAAATTCGAGTGAGCTGGTTTTTGGCAGTTATCTTGCGGAAATTACATTATTAGATCCGTTCTTCCTTGCAAAGTTTTAGGCTTTCATTGATTTCGCATGGTTTGGATGGTTGGTAGCAGTGCAAAAGTAAGTCAATAGATATCAAGACGCCATTTTCAAAATCAGGACACAAGTCCGTAAAATTGTCGGTCATTCTAATACAAGCAATTTGGAAACTATTAACTTTGTACGAAATCTCAGTGTCATGATCCTGTTATACTTTCAAAAGTTTGTATAATTTTGGCCAACAAATTTTGAACGACCACGCTTAAGTCAAAACTTATTCAATTTTTATGAAACTTATATTTTTAAAATCAAATAGATGTCTGCAATTAGTGTGTTCATTGTCTGCAAAAGGCCAATGGGAAAAGATTCTGTAGCATCGGCAAAAGTTGTGGGATAAAACACGTCGCTTTTTTAAGGTTAAATTTTTAGACGAGACTCGCAGTGTCGAATTTACAAGAAAAGAGACTATAATATCTTGTCTACGGTAGACCTACCGTGTGGTAGATAGTAAAACTTCTAAAAACAAATTCTTAGGATATGTAGAATATGAATGACATTCTCAGTATTCAGTTATTCTTTTGTTGCATGCATGTGTGACTAACTACATAGAGAAATAACATTACAGCCAGAAGAACCACCACAAATGTATCGATCATCAAACGTTTTACAAAAGGCATGTTATTGGCTCTGGAAATCAACCATTTTTCGCAATTTTTGCGTCTAATTACAAATTCGGTCCAAAAAGTTCCTTCGTCAATAAAATCCATTGGCCGATCGATGAAAAATGACTTCAGTTTTTGGACATTTATACTAAAAGATTCGTCTTTCAATACTTTTTTCAATACATTAACAATATTCAGCGTAGTCAAATTGTACTTTAGTAATGGTAATCCGCAACCCGATTTAGCCATTAAATGAGCGTTGCGGATTTGTTCGGCGAAAAAAGGTATAACGACGGCCGGCACCCCGGCGCATATGGTTTCGGTCGTGCTTTTGATGCCGCCGTGGGTGATGAACAACTTGGTGTTCGGGTGTAGCAACAGGGCTTCCTAAAAGATTATTGTCAGGCGGGTCAACGTTCAACTAAAACTCGAATTTTCTCGAAATCGAAATACTTTCTTCAGAATCGAGTATAAATGATAGGATAGAAATAATAGACCATCACCGTTTGAGTAATGCTACACTAGTAATTTTTTATGTTCACTAAAATTTAAATAAACATTGTTAAGCATGGAAACCTAGTTTATACATGATCCCAACAACCACTGAAGCATGCTTGATGCCGCGTAAAGATCATCTTGAAAACTTTATTACCAATATTTTCCGCAATACACAATTCTGAATTTCGGTGAAGTTTGAAATGTAACATTTGTGCGTTTACAGTGTGAAGTCAATTTCCTACCATTATTAAATGCCTCTGGCGACTGATTCTAAATTTAAGAATTAAAAAAGTACTCTTGTAAGTAGAATTTATACAAAATTTTTACCGTAGGATTTTCGACGTTGAAGATCAGTTCTGCTTGCTCTCAAATTTCTAGTATTATGAGATATGATTTAGCAGAAAGTTGTAAAAGTATCCCCTTCTTTCCAGTTTTATTGAAACATTTGAGGAAAAACAGATTATAGTTACATTGTATACATCGTTTGTTGTTTTTTAGATCAGCTAATTCAACTTTCTAAAGTCTTTGCACATTATACAAATTTGTGTGGGAGGTCCTTATGTGAAAAACGGTTAGTGTAACATCACTTCGCACCGTAGAATGTAGAATTTCTAGAAACACTAATTCTTAAATTATAAAAACATATAAAGCAAGTATTACTTCATGTTCTTACGGTCTTCCGCAACACAGTATGTCAACTTGGGCAGAAAGTTCGAGAGCGTACAAAAATGACCTCAAGCAATTTTTATGAGTGAAAAATTCTACGGTAAAAGATTTGTTTAATAATTTTATCGAGAGAGCTAAACTCCATTTATTTTGAAATGATCAATGCAGCGAACCCATAAAAGTAAGTTCAATACGAAAAAGCTAACAGACTTACTACTGTAATCAACAAAAAAAAATTTCATCAATGAGATCGGCAAGCAGAACATCTGTGAATTTCCTTCAATAACATGATTAAGTGGTCAAAATTTCTCGAGTAGCGCCCAGGTATCGACGCAGTTCAGATCAAATCTACAGTGAATAAGAATGATGTTCTTCAATAATTTGGACCTTTCCCATTCTCATAGCATTTTCTGCAGTATAAAGTTTTCTACCAAGTGAATGTTGCATAATCAAATTGAACCTACTTTTTTCGTTTTCGCTGCGTCCATCATTTTAAATTATTGCCTGTTTTTTTATAAAATGCTCCCAAGTAAAAAAGTGACACAAATCAGTACTGCCGTCTAAATCGCTTACATAGAGCTTTTACTGTAGAATTTATCACTCGAAAAATTGTCAAAGGTTAGGTTAGTATGCTCACAAATTTCCAGTCCTGTATGATATATTGTTTATCAGAAAATCGTGAAAATCTGAAATACTACTTGCTTTCCACTTTCATTATTTAGAAGCATTTCAAGATAAACAGACTATGAATAAGCTATATTTTGTGTAATTTTTTAAACTTATAAGCATTTTACGAAAAAATGACTTTAGAATCGTTCTTCGAATACAAACAATGAATAGTAGTATTAATAGTAATAGTAGTACTAGAATGAGCTACTACTATTGTGGCTTTATGCTAATCGAAGATGTTATCTTACTTGTGGTATCCACGCCATGCATTTTATATGCTTTCCAAGGTGCAGTCCACTCGAGTCACCATCAAACTGCCACACTATTCTATAGCGTGTGAAACGATTCAAGGCATTGGCGAAATTTCGCTTCACTATTTCCGGCGCCGTTTGCCATCGTACGCCGTGGCCGAAAGCTATGACGATCGTTCCATCCGAATCGTTGTTTTGAATAAAGGACTTCAATTCGGGGTCTCTGATAGAATGCGGTTTCTTACTGCAAGTCCCGCCGAAGTAGATCATGTCCCTGGTCCTCGGGCGGGCGTAATCGATCAACATAGGGCTGGCTTTGAAGGCCAACCGGGGCTTATTGTACAAGGCGTGAAGAGATATGTCTGGATGATATTTTGAGAGAGACTGATGTAGAATGTGGTCCGTATAACGCACGGAAATGGTTTCTTTGAGGTCAGTCCATACTGAGGCTAAACGTGATGCGAATCGTTTATGGGTATAGTCTATATTCGGTATATACAACGCCGGAACGTACGACCACGGGTGGGGCATTGGTCGATAGAAACTTGCACTGGCCAAGGTACCTGCATGGAAAGACACTCATGAAAAAGTAGCGATGATGCAATGATAATACACGATGATCCATAAAATGTTTCCATCCGCTTCGAGTTCATCTCTAAGACACAATTTTTTCATCAAGTAGCCACCAAGTTGGCGTGAAGTTTCATATTTTAAAATTTGACAGTTTTTCCTGGTGACAGGACTGCTTATCAACCTACAGTTTAATTTTTATACAATGGTTCTGCATTGAAAAAGGACAAAAATCAAACAAGTCTTTCCAAGATCGAGTACACAAAGCTTGCACAGCAAGACTTTTAATTTTAAAAAATGGTAAAGGTTGCTTGATTAAGCTCAAAACTTTTTTGTCTCACGTGACGAGTAGTTTGGCAGAAAATTGCTAGAATCTAAAATAGTACTTGCTTCCGAAATCATACAAGTTTTAGTACATTTGATAGTACATGGACCTGAGCAATGTTAGGTTGCGAAAACGGAAAATTTATCCATAAACGATCTCAGTAACCACTGAGGCATATTTGAAAACGAAATATTCATTCGACAGGCCATCTTGAAAACTACGAGAATGTTCATATGAATTCAGTTTCTAAATGCCCAATTCCGAATTTTGTTAAAGTTTGTAATGTTATAACTCTTTCGCACTGCAAAATCAGTCTTTTATCACATGAGATACTTTTTTTGATGTAATCTGGTTCTATGAAAAGCGAACGGTTACACGCTTATATAATTTGTTGTTTCATCCAATATGTACCACGTTTTCATTGTTTTAGACAATTATGCAAATTTCTGTGTAAGGAAGGCTAATGGGGAAAATTGATTAGTGTAACATTACTAAATTTGTTGAGAGCTATCTTATGCACTATAACATGGGAAACTTCAGAATTAATCCTCGGATACTCCTCTCGTCATTTATCAACGGCCTAATTTGTTTTTCAAGAAGTACTGCTGATAAATTTAACATGAATACAACCCCCAACATTTTCTGAATAAAATTCTACAGTAAAACGCTTCTGGTTGCGTATAGAAGCATTCAATAAGAAGCAGACTATAGATAATATAATCCAACTTGTTATAACACATAATGCGCTTTGTTGTGAAACAGCAGCACAAAAATAAATGATGATCTGAATATAGATTGATTTATAAAGCTTAACATTTCCTTTCTGATCAGACAAAGCTCTTTTGAAATGAGATGATGAGATGATTGAGAAAAACTGCTCAATATGTGTATAGAAGAATCAGATCTCAACATCACAGCTGTGGTGTCGAAATTAGACCCATATTCACACGACATATCATATTATAAATATTATGTCAGGATGCCACAGCATTTCATACTTTTCTTGAAAGATAAAATGAAAGCCAATAAATCTAACCTATTAGGCGTTGGATATACTTAATGCATCTCACGAGACAACTATCAAAAAGGAATGTGAGTCGAAGTATCCAGAAAATTAAATTAGTGGGGCAACAATAGTTGATAAACGAAATGCCTCAAGTGACCATGATGAAAAATTGGAAAATTTTTATCGAAATCATTGAAATCAAAACCCAAACTTTTATTTATGAGAAAACGACAATAGTTATTCTGATGCTTTATTCTGCTCCGAAGGCGCCAAACAGTCAGCTATTTTCTTCTACCTAACGTGATGCGTGATAGGGCGTCTTCAATCTTAGCTCGCTTTCTTACAGCTTGTAAGATAAGAGGCATTCAGGCCGCAAGCTACTAATTTGTGGCATTAAACTTCAAGCTCCAGTTTTTCTCAATTTTTATAATTGAAGAAATAATTTACGGCCTCCATTGAAGCACCATTGTTGTTCTACACATCTCTCCTCCGGATTAATGTAGTTAGGCCTCGTTTATTACCATCAGCTACTCATTGATCGAAGATTTATTTACACTTGATAACATTTCAAGAATGACGTAAATTTAATTAAACTGCAACGGTGCATGTTGGCCACGAGCAGCTACTGAAATAGAATTAAAAAAATTGTGGCATTTCAAGGAAAAGCATCCCGATAGGCCTTTGATCGCTTTTTCTATATTTTTTTGGTATTATTCTTTACACTTCAAAATTTTCTGGAAATTGTAACAAGATTAAAAAAATATGTTTATACTAAATAACAGAGTCTTATCTTCTGTTTTATCATAGGGTTGTGCCTAACCAATGGCTGAGAATTTTGAAATTTTTTAGAAAAATGAATATCACCATGTTATTCAGCCTATGAAACACCCAATTTCAGGCATCATTAATTTTTAACTTCTTCTCAAAAAGTGAGAGTAAAAAAGAGACAAGACGTATGAGCAGAGATAACAATTTTAGCTCATTATTGTACAATGAATCTTAGTTGAAATTACAAAATAGAAAATTAAGGATCAACAATCTACTCATTTGGCGTCAAAGACCCACGTTTGCTTCTCAAGAACGTATTCATCTAGATCACGTGTATATTTACTCATTTGCATAGTAAAGTTTTACTTGTGGTGAACAAGACCCCATATGTTGTATTCAGAAGTAGAGGTGTCAGTATTCCTAACGGCGTGAACAATGCATTAGCGACCACAAAATCCCATTTCTTCGCCAATATTATTCTAGCGAATTCCGTTCCATTTTGTTCAATCAACGATTCGGTCATATTGATCTGAACTCGCCAAATGTTGACCATTTGTTCCGGATGAAAATACGCTTGATCCCAAGTTACATTCTTCAAAAAGTTCGTTCTATAGTCTAACCACGTTTTAAGCATGGAAAATGTGATGTAAGCCGGTTTCACGCGACCTAAGTCTTTTTTCGATGGCAGTTTATGGTAGTCTTTTACGCCTGAGACCAGCATCGTTACGTTGTGTCCATGTTTGGCTGAAACGAGCCGGATTTTTTACTGTACATTCCTGAGACAAACAAAGGTACAAGATCATGAACTAGAATTCACAGACTCATTTCTGAAATGTGTCTTAAGACACTGTTCAGGAATGAGAACCAAATTTCCAAGGTCGCCCATGACTTACTATATGTCAAGCAAAGACCACAAAAACTACAATATTTGAACGCACACTTGCATAAATTACCGAGACTTTTGGCCAATGGGTACATGGACTTCCTGTGACTGTCGTCCCCTGTATTGTAGATGAATAGAATTTTGTAGCTTGCATTTTTGGCTGTTGCCAACACTGTAAAGAACTTGAGAAAAATAAAAACAATGACTATAATACTCATATTTCGTCGATATTGCCTATGAAAGCATGCTTTCGCGACCTAAATGATAAAGAAGAGATAACAAAGTTATGAACAATATTATCAGTATTTGGCATCAAATCGATAACAGACACAAAAAGATATGACCAGGTGGCAGATGTATAAAATAAAAATGAAACGAGGAGAAACAAGAAACAACGAAGCAAAAACGAAAAAACAAAGAGGAAAAACAAAAGAAAACAAATAAAAAGTCAGAAAAATTTTTGAAGTCACGATCACAAAAAGTATAAACGTATGGTTGTACGATGATTCGATTAGTTCAATAGTGCGGTTATTAGAATAAAGCAATGAAGCATAAAATTCGAGATTCAATCCATTCCTTGGACATTTTCTATAACTTTCCATACTTTGTTTCATTTTTCGTCATTAACGTCATTAAAAGTAATTCTTGGAAGATTTTTTGATGAACTCCCAAAAAACCCAGAAACTGAAGCTTTAGTGAATTCGAGGCATTTTAGGTAAGATTTTGAACGTCTGTAAAATGTCTCCGGTTTCGATTGCATTCTTGCACAAAACGTTTCTAAACTCAGCAGAATTTATAGAAATTTAGTTTTGTGATAACGGAAAATTTCCAATGAATTTTTTCCCAGGGTCGCTACGATACAGTTCGCAGCTTTTGAAGCCACTGATATTTGTTCAGTCTTAGTAAGAAATGTACTTTTGCAACTTATTAAGCTTTTATCCAATGTATCTCAAAATGAATGAAACTTAGACTTTATTGTATATTCACATGACTAGCTGAAACATTTTTCGATAATTTAGATTTTTTAACATTTAGCGCCATTTTTGACCGCATCTTCTTCGTGGGCGCAAACCAACTCCTGGGGGTCGAAAACGGTCATCGGGCCGCAATCCATTTCTACGTCGCAGTTCAAAAATTTATGGCAATCGCTAGGATGCGGTTTCAGATCGACGATGCACTGATCACCCTCTAAAAATTGATACAAAATTTATTTAATATCTCGAAAATGAATTGTTCTTATGGAGAATCATGGCCGGGAAAGTAATATCGCGAAAATACTGAGCAGACTGACCAAAAATTTAGTATCAAATGATCTTTTTATCATTAGAGGAACGAACCTGAGTATCTAGAAATTTCATGTCCATAATGTTAGCTTGAAAATATATTTAAAACGTCACTGTACCTTAGAAGGGGAAATTACAGTATCTCCATGATTTTATCAGCATGCTTTCACTTACTGTAGACCGGATTGTGAGGGTCAGAAAGAACGTCTGTTGGCTTCATTGCCGGTTTATCTAAAAAACGACATCTTTTCAAAAAATATCTGGCAAATATGCGCCAAGGATCAAATTATTTGAGTTACATTTTGTATGTGTAACATATGAGTTATAGAGTAACTTGTGAAAATTTTGCAATATCACGGTGAGGTGTTCCAATTTGAAAAAAGGACTTCAAATCAATTTATTGTCGAATGCTTGTGAAAGTATCAACGACTCTGATGCCGAAACTTGCATTTTATAGTCTGTTTTTATAAAATGTGTCCAAATTTAAAAATGACAAAAATTTATATTTTCATCGAAATCTTTTACGTACTGCTTTTTCTACTGCATTTTTTATTCTAAATATGGTTGAGTTAAATTCTTCTCAAATTTTCAGTCTAATAATAAGTGACCTAGTTTAGCAGAAAATGGTAAAAATATGGAATACAATGTACTTTCTTTCTAGATTCGTTTAAAGCATTTAAATAAAAACAGACTACAACTGCTTCAATCAGCGAGTGATATTTATTTCTATGTCTTTAAGCCAGAGCAAACTTAATGTTCCAATCCAAAAATATTCGAATAAATTTACTGCGTGTTTAGAAGATTGTTCAACATGATTCACTATAGCTCTGGAAATCTTTTTGGGAACCGCATCTCATGCAATAAGTTTCGGTTACATTGGTTATTCAAGTTAATCATATAGGCCAAAAATTAAAAAATCAAAACCAGTAATTTACAATCAGTTTTTTAATCTGCTGTTCGCTTAATCAGCAACCAGAAATTTCACTTTTGCTTATATTCATGTGGATTTTGTTGCCTGAAAGATAAGGAAGGACTCTCGAATTCCCTTCAAAAACACCTGGTGCTGCGAACTCATGCATTATAGCAAAAAGGATGATCTCTAACTGCGTGATTCTGCAAATGGAATAAAACATACCTTCAGCAGTGGAATATTGAAGAGCGCAACAAAATACCAACGCGAAAATAACGAATTTCATCGCTGCAAATATGGATGCAAAATTGGACTCAATGAAATCCGGACAACGGCATAACCTTAAATACCAAAAATGAATGTATAACGGTTGGGAAGGGACAAAAATGATTCCTTGTTTATTTTGCAGAAATATGAATTATGAAAAATAGAAGATTCTATGAAAAAAAACATTCCAGCAGCTGAACTAATAACAACGACAAAGAGTTTGGAACACGGTAAACACTGACTACATAATGTTGAAAATCAGCATCTGTTTGCAGAATTAACTTGCTAACCGTCTGAAAAAACTCTATCTGCATGTCATAGATTATTCCATCCATTTTCGGATGAGTCATCATTCCTTTAGTTTTTCACTTTCATAACCGATCAAATTTTCGCTCAAAATAACCCAAATAGTCTTGAACTGAACTGAACTGAACTGAACTGAACTGAACTGAACTGAACTGAACTGAACTGAACTGAACTGAACTGAACTGAACTGAACTGAACTGAACTGAACTGAACTGAACTGAACTGAACTGAACTGAACTGAACTGAACTGAACTGAACTGAACTGAACTGAACTGAACTGAACTGAACTGAACTGAACTGAACTGAACTGAACTGAACTGAACTGAACTGAACTGAACTGAACTGAACTGAACTGAACTGAACTGAACTGAACTGAACTGAACTGAACTGAACTGAACTGAACTGAACTGAACTGAACTGAACTGAACTGAACTGAACTGAACTGAACTGAACTGAACTGAACTGAACTGAACTGAACTGAACTGAACTGAACTGAACTGAACTGAACTGAACTGAACTGAACTGAACTGAACTGAACTGAACTGAACTGAACTGAACTGAACTGAACTGAACTGAACTGAACTGAACTGAACTGAACTGAACTGAACTGAACTGAACTGAACTGAACTGAACTGAACTGAACTGAACTGAACTGAACTGAACTGAACTGAACTGAACTGAACTGAACTGAACTGAACTGAACTGAACTGAACTGAACTGAACTGAACTGAACTGAACTGAACTGAACTGAACTGAACTGAACTGAACTGAACTGAACTGAACTGAACTGAACTGAACTGAACTGAACTGAACTGAACTGAACTGAACTGAACTGAACTGAACTGAACTGAACTGAACTGAACTGAACTGAACTGAACTGAACTGAACTGAACTGAACTGAACTGAACTGAACTGAACTGAACTGAACTGAACTGAACTGAACTGAACTGAACTGAACTGAACTGAACTGAACTGAACTGAACTGAACTGAACTGAACTGAACTGAACTGAACTGAACTGAACTGAACTGAACTGAACTGAACTGAACTGAACTGAACTGAACTGAACTGAACTGAACTGAACTGAACTGAACTGAACTGAACTGAACTGAACTGAACTGAACTGAACTGAACTGAACTGAACTGAACTGAACTGAACTGAACTGAACTGAACTGAACTGAACTGAACTGAACTGAACTGAACTGAACTGAACTGAACTGAACTGAACTGAACTGAACTGAACTGAACTGAACTGAACTGAACTGAACTGAACTGAACTGAACTGAACTGAACTGAACTGAACTGAACTGAACTGAACTGAACTGAACTGAACTGAACTGAACTGAACTGAACTGAACTGAACTGAACTGAACTGAACTGAACTGAACTGAACTGAACTGAACTGAACTGAACTGAACTGAACTGAACTGAACTGAACTGAACTGAACTGAACTGAACTGAACTGAACTGAACTGAATTGAACTGAGCTGTACCGAACCGAACACAAGTGAACTAAACTGAATACTTAATTGATTGGATTGAATTTAATAGAGCACAACTGAATTGGATTGCAATCACGTAACTGAACTTGCCTGCATATAAATGAACTGAACAAAAACTCAGCTGAATTGCTTTCGGATGCACATTTTGGCTACATAGTGAGTCGCGAAACGTGCTGAAGTTCGGTAAATTAATGGTCAGCCTAAACTTTTCGGACCGGAGCATGGTGTGTACTTTTGAACTACTTATGGTTCTTTTTAAAAGATTGATTTCTTTAGTACTGTAATTCGTAACACCAAATCATGTCCAAAAAATGTATTCGTTAAAAAGTTTTGAATTTTGTCCAAAATCCCGAGGCATCAACAAAATGTCAGAGACTACGAAAATTTTTTTCATTTTTTGGGAAATTCACAATCAACCGAAAAAGTTGATAAAATATGCACTTATGCTCAAGCGATGAGTATTTTCGACCTTGGATTTTTAAATTTACTTTATCATACACTCAGATTTATTAATGTATGCTTTACCCCAAAGTACTTGTGTTTCAGGGTTGTTTAATGTAAATTTTCTGCTTGAAATGAGTCCTTACTTCATCGGCGGGGCAGATCAGTCATTGGAAAATTCTCAATTTTTTGTCAGGATAAATTAATTAAATATGCACACCAACACTGGCTGACCCCCAGCAGAATTTCTATGCTGTGCATGTATGGAGGGCATTCTCTAATTCAGTTTATGATTGTTTATGATTCCTGCCTCCGTCGTAATGTCTTGCAAATTTGGCTCGCTTGGACATGTCCACGGAAACCTTTCCTGAAGATTGCAGTTCATGGAGCTGATAATTGCACATGGATACTTTATTTGTGTCAACTCGTAACACATAACGTAATTTTATGTGCATCCTCGAAAATAATTCATCTAATCAATCATCAAAAGGCGAAAGGGCACTATAATCACGTATATAATTGAAAGTTCGTGAAAAGGAGAATATCGCGTAACGCCAAGTTTATTATTGTAAAAGAAAACAATTTGACAGTGATGGATGGTGTATTTTGAAATAGATTATACAATTATCCTTGGCAGCTATTGTAGAGTATCAATGCAAATAGAAAGTATGCAGACGATCAATTTGTTTGAAACAAACACAAAATCTGTAGTGAATATTCTGACAGATAATGAAAACCAAAACAAGCAATCATCATTTCATTCCATAAATAGAAGTTAATCAGAAAGAACTATTGATTGAATGATATAAATGTTATCATCTCATTTTCATTTCAGTTTCCAGCTCTGTTTCCTGAAATGCTTCTTATTTTGAAGTTAGTTGTCCAACATTAATTTTGATGCAGTTCTCAAGCCCTTTTCGTTCGGAATTCAGTCACTATTTAACGCAGAAAGTTTATGCATGATTTGATAAAAGAAATTATACATTTTCATGATAACGGTCGATCAGAAAATATCGATAGAGAACTAAAACGGATATTTTTTGCAGCTCGATGTTACCACGCATGTTTCGAGAAGTCTCAGATGGAATACTTGACACTGATGGGAATGATGAGGTCTCAAGCGTTCCACAATTCAGGATTCAATGTAAATGAGTGTCTTTGGCTAAGTACAGTGGCCGAGATCTGCAAGAGTATCAGGTTCCAAAGCGGATCACTAGACCTTTTCTACTAGACGGCTGCAAGTCGGGACATGTAATACTGTTTCCAAATATGTAGCAAAAGTCCCTCGTGTTTCCATTGTAAGTCTCAGATCTGATGAAACTCAAAAATCTATTGGGGATAAAACGTGCTGGCAGTAAGCCTTCTGCATGGGAAGGCTACCTCCAAGAACATGTATATTCTCTGTACTAACGGTTCACTCTATTATAAACCATGCCTGTGAATTGAAAAGCAGGAAACGCTTATTCCTCTCGTCCTACTTTATTTGAAAATTTGGTATCTGCAGGGATGATTTTGCAGAAAATTCGTCTGAAAACGCAGAACCACACATTAGAAATCTGTGAGAGAATCTGTTCTTGCTTTTTCAGCTGTACCAAATTTTTCATTTCAACTGTCCCCCTAATTTGCATATTGGAATCTTTCTCCTCGGCCATCGTTTTGAACTTCACTTCAAACTTCGTTTCACTTCAAACCACACTGTAAAACTTATTCTATGTCATGAAAGGTTTATCCGAATTAATCGTTTTAGTATGGTTAAAGCTCCCTGAACTATATCTGCATGACTTACGGGGGATTCAGAATTCTAATTTCATTTCTATCCCGCAAATCGCGATTAGAATCGTGGCCGATCCGATCATCATTAGCAGACGAAACATTTTCCATAAGAAATCTATTCTATTATGAAGTTGTTTACAAAAAATGGGCTTCTTTTTTTAGAATTGCGTAACAACTGCCTTTTTTGCCTTACATAGTGACTATATAGTCCTGTTTGCATAAGAGGTATCAAGTTCACTGCGTATTGAGATATGATAAATGCACAGAATCAACAAGACTTCGATCAACGTTGGATTTTCAGGCAAAATTGAATCGATGCCGCAAAAAATAAAAAAATTCGCTGTATGAAATTTTGGCACTAAAAACTATAGCAGTATGCTTTCGCAAGTAAGTCAGTTTGGTAAGCTACAACGCGAAAAAATTTACACAACTTATATGTAAATTTAGAATAAATTATTGAATTTTTTAATTTTTTTTGAAATACAAAATTGAGGGTTAATTCTGAAATTTTATTTTTATTTCATATCATCTTTCACCAGAAATTCAAATCAAAACGAAATTCCATTAGTTTTTCCATTCCCAAGATTATGTTTAAATCTTGTGATTCATCCCATTACCTCCATCACCTCCAAGGCTTAGGCTTAGGCTTAGGCTTAGGCTGAGGCTGAGGCTTAGGCTCAGGCTTAGGCTTAGGCTTAGGCTTAGGCTTAGGCTTAGGCTTAGGCTTAGGCTTAGGCTTAGGCTTAGGCTTAGGCTTAGGCTTAGGCTTAGGCTTAGGCTTAGGCTTAGGCTTAGGCTTAGGCTTAGGCTTAGGCTTAGGCTAGGCTTAGGCTTAGGCTTAGGCTTAGGCTTAGGCTTAGGCTTAGGCTTAGGCTTAGGCTTAGGCTTAGGCTTAGGCTTAGGCTTAGGCTTAGGATAAGGCTTAGGATAAGGCTAAGCTTAGGCTTAAGCTTAGTGTTCATGATGGAAAATTAATAAAACTACGTGGTGGTAAAATTTTAGAAAATGTCCAAAATTTGCATCGCATTCGAGGTAATTGGACATTGAAAGTAATGAGGCCACAATCAAATCTTGGGGTTAGCAGGAAAATAAGTTTTTGCGGTAATGTGCCACTTACCAAAAATCGAAATTCATCATGTTGAAAATCTGGAATCGTTTTTTAAATTATGCAACTGGCTAAACAAGTCATGAATGATTTAGTCAACTACCTGACATGCCCAGCCTATTTTTTTCATTTTCAGATGAGTTTTTAAGATGAATTTATGGTCTTTTTTCATACATGTAAACTAAAAAATTACAAAAATCAGTACGGTCCTCAGATCATCGTTTGGACGAAGCTTTTCCTTTAATACTAGGGTTAGTTGTTGTTACACTCGCAAATTTCTGGCGCCATAAAATGCGTGTTATGCGGCAGAAAGTAAAAAAAAACCTGCTTTCATTTTTAGAGGCATTTTACGAAAAGCAGATTATATTCACACTGATACTATTAGTCGTTAGGGATTTCTTTTTTTCTGTTTTTATCAAATCCAAAACTTCTTACGCATGAAACCCTCACCCAAATTTGACAATGAACTCATGCCCGAGGATGGGTGGAACATATCAAACTGAAGAGATCTCCGCAATTCCGTTTTATAGATTGATAGTAGTAGTAACTGGCGAGTAAAGAATCGAGTGCGATGATCGACTTATGACAGATTATATTGAATTTCTTCATCGTGCGATTTTTCGACCACATCTTTATTTTCACACGCTTGAAACGGACAACCGTAAAATTTTCGATGATCCATCCATCTACAATATCGTATCAAAATTGATCATCACTCTCCAATTCAAAGAGTGCTTCCCCATGGTACACCAATAACTTTTTGCATCAGCTACAGTAAGTTTACTATACCTCATCAATCCGCAACTTCAAGGTTAATCACTTTTTGAAGTTTTTGCCACTCTACCTAGGCCACGCCTCATCCTATGAAAAGTTTTTCATTATAAACGCATAGAAAATGCGATTAAAAGACTGGCCGTTCGGCATATTGGTGAAAAAATCCTCGACTTTCTTGACCGTGTGTTCTAGGTGAAGAGTTTTTGCTTTTGTTGTGTGTGTGTGTCGCAAGAGATTCTTCTTCCGTTTAGAGAAAAAAGTTTTTTTTCGATCGTCAGCTTTTCTTCTTCCACCTGGTATGGCCAGGGATAGACGTCTAGAGACTTTTCTTATTTTTAGCATATCCCAGTCCATTTATATATGACGACCAGACAATGGTGATTAGTTCGTCATTTTTCACACACGTAGTCTAATAATGAAGGAAAAGTGGCAAATTTATGCATGAAAAATGAAATTTATTTTTTATTTGCAGATGTTGCGGTGTCTTAGATAATATGTTTAAAAAATTTTTTATCATTCTTATATGCGATGTAATTATTTATTTTTCGACCGTTTATTCGCTGACCATTGCCGAAGTATTTTGGAATTCGTCCAATTTTTTGTAAGTTCTAAAAAGTGTGAGTTGGAATATTTCATAACTGTGTCGTGCTAATGCCTTACTTTTCAAGTAAACCTGTATTCACTAAATGATAATCAAGTCAGTGATTTTTGACTTATCTTTTTTATTCCGAAATGTCAAAATTCTAAACGTGAACTTTTTCAGGTTTTGTGTTGATGTCTTCAATTTTTTTAATCAACCCAAAAGTTGGACTGAGTGATAAAGAGTTTACCATAGTCCGCTTTTCATAAAAGGCTTGTAAATCAGAAAATGACAGAAATTAGCGCCTTCGTCAACAAAGAACTTTTACAATTTTTACTCGAAAATTTGGTTGAGGTTGGTTGTGTACGCTCACAAGTTTTCAGTTCTATGTGGCATGCGGTTTAGCAGGAAATCGTAACAATATGAAAGAGCATTTGTTTCACTCACTTTTATTGTTTACAGTGAACAGACTATAGCAGTGTTGTTGCTCCCCCAAAAACTATTATTTTTATTGTATGGTCATGGTCCGGAAAATGACCGAGATTAGATAAAAAATCGTGTCGAATAAATTTGGAGTAGGAAAATTCGAAAAATTTACCTTCTGTTGACCGCGAATCAAAATTTTCTCATCCTGTTTACCTTTGACTTTCATGTAACTTGTAGACCATTTTCTTTGTATTATCATATCAGCAGTAACTTTGAATGAAGAAAATGATTTTTATGAAATTTGGATAGCGAATAATTTAATTCAAATTAATTTATTCGTCTGACGACAAATTGCAAAATGAGTCTTACATCAAAGTAAATAATTTTCATGTAGAAATATCTAAATTTATGTTCAACAATTAAACTCAGAAAGGATGAATACTTGAAATTCAACGGTTTTGTATTGCGCATGATACTCGATTCAGTAGGCAGATTATCAAAATCCCAAAGATTGTTTTTTTTGGGGCCAGTTTGACTGACTGAAACTGAAGATCATCCCGATGTCGAGTAGTACCTGATCAAGTATCTGAAACTGAGTTTAAGCCGAGCGCCACGTCGGTTTCATCGTTATTGATTTTCGCTAAAAAGTTCGTGCTCAGAATTAGCTAAACCTGAAGTTCAAACCTGACCTCAAGATAATCTCGACCACAACAATAAAAACTAATGTGACACAGTAATAAAAAATTTTTTGAAGACAGAAAAAGTAAGTTATTTGCAAAACATATGTCAGAAAAACTACAAAAATAAAGAGAAAAACAAAGAGGCAGTACACATGACACAATAAAATGTGCTGAAAATATGGCCAGAAATTTGAAATATTTGATTTTCTTTTCCTGTTATGTTTATTGATTCTTTCATCATTTGTACGTTGGATTCGAGTTCAAAAGAAAGTGACGATCTTATAACTCGTCATCATTCCCAAAATCTAACTGATTCATCCTATCCTGAAAAATTCGTTCACGTTTAATTTGTTGATTTATTCATCGATTAAGTCAAAATTCAGTTTTAACAACCAACATTAACAAAAAAACAAAAAAGTTCGGGCTTAAACTTACTCGATGTGAAAATTAACTTTTGTGTGTGACTTAAACCGACTTCAGGATCAAGATGAGATGAAAAATGTTAGTGAAACCCATCTCGAGCTCGGGTTTAAGTTTAATCCCGACGTCGAGATAATATCGAGCTCGGGCTTAAACCACTTAGCGAAACCGGGCCCTGAATAAAAAAGCTTACAAAAACATGCTTATACAAAATTTCATCCCTTTGTCGTCTACTTTTCTGTGCAGTGTGCTCGTATGCTTTGTTACAGATTATGAATTCTGTATACATGTGACCATTCATGATCATACGTAAGTCAGCTGCAGGAGTTTGGTCGGAGAATGGGGTCTGGTGTAGATGGTCATTAATTTTCCACACGTTAGAAATGGGAGCCGTTGAAGAAAAGAAGGTAGAAATTTATGCCAAAAAATGGTCCGAAAAGCGACAAAAAAGCTGAAGTGATACTGTAATCGTACATCAGCAGCAAGGAAACTCTGGGGAATGTTAGCCGCTACCCGTAACTACGTCAAAAGAATAGATTCATCATTTTAAATCATGTTTTTGGATATATCTCAACAAGATCTTTCGATTGATAACCCAATTTGTCGCATTTGGAACAAAAAAGTTTCGCTTACCTTGAAAAATTCCTATTCGGGTGAGGTCAAACCCCAGTAAGCCCCGGCGACGTTGTATGACTTCGAAGCCCTTCTATTATATGCAATCTTTAGAGCACTGCTCAAGAATTTCGCCCATGAATCGTTTTCTCATTACAATCCACATTTCACAAGAGAGAGAAAAAAGCGATTGTGCTAAAGAAACAGATCTGTCGCTTTATCGAATTTGCATAATGATTATGCACGATTCTTCCTTGCCTCTCCTTTTCCCTTTTTCATTACATTCTCCTTCCTTTGTCGTCTATTTCTTGGGATTTAGAGCATGTTTACATTTACTGTAGAACGCGGTTCATCAAAATTTTTTTATTTTTTTATTTTTTTTGTTTTGCAAAAATGACGACAATCTAGTTTACGAAAAAGGCAATCCCCTAACGCCATTTCACATTTATTATCTTGGCGTACTTTCTTGGCATTTGCGCATCATGGCTCAATACATGTGCATAAGTAGATAAGCTTCTCAGAAGCTTCTAACCTTCACCAACCTAAGTACCACCAGTCTCCCCAAATTTTTATCCAGGTTTAGCAAAAAAAAAAATCATCTTTTCAGTCCAGGTAGATAAAGTG
The DNA here is from genome assembly GCA_963922205.1 of Romanomermis culicivorax. Taxonomy (NCBI): domain Eukaryota; kingdom Metazoa; phylum Nematoda; class Enoplea; order Mermithida; family Mermithidae; genus Romanomermis; species Romanomermis culicivorax. Next base: position 51,554 of record CAWUHX010000543.1, read on the forward strand.
CACATTTTCAGCTTGACGTCATTGCTCACTTTTTAAAAAACTAATTGCTCAATGTTCTAAATTTTAACATTATCCTCAGAACACAAGTTGAGCATCAAAAAACCTTTTTTTCCTAGAAATTTGTGCTTTTTTCATACTCGTTTGGTGGTCTCTTCCGAGCCAGAAAAATTTTTTCGACTTCGAGAAGTCTGCTTATCCGCAAGAAAATATCATCTTTCGTTGCATGGCGGCAAAAAAAGATGAAAAATGAAACCTCTATTAATAAAAGATTTTTTTGTTGATTTATGATGAAAATGGCGTACTTTGTTCCAAAATTGTCTTTCGCTCGTCTTCTCCTGAATAACTGAAACTTTTTGGACGTAGGCGGAGTAGCGGAGTTTTTTCTGAACCTAGAAACGCTTTAGTGTCATGACAAGAATAAGAAATATGTTTTTCCTCAAAAACAACTAAAAGAATAGAAAACTGGAATCAAAATTTCTGAATAAGCAAGGTATACTGTGTCTTTTCATGATGTATCGCATCATTGAAAAGTCGCACTATTGAGACAGTTCAAACATTTGAACGATCTTTCAGATTTCTAGGATGAATTGACATTCTAATATTATATGGATACAGTTTTTATAAGTTGGAAATCACGTGTTCCAACTTCTACAGTAATCTTTTGTGTTTCTGTTTACCTCAAGTTGACAACAATATGCATCATATCAAGCTTGTCATTTCCATTGATAAGTACATAAGAATGGAAACTTTCGTCGACAAAAGTACAGTAACTTCACAAATGAGCGATTAATTGCGGACTGTAAGAAAAATAATGAAAATGTCCGCCGGTTTTTCTATTTTGATAATGATCTCTTAGGACTGGAAAGAACGCGCGCCTTCTTTACGCGATAGATGAATCAATTCGGGGTTTATTTTTTCAACAACATAAATTGAGTTTTCGACCTTGAAATTCCTCGCCCTTTTGCCCAATGCAACAAAAGTGTGCGGAGAATATTTTCTAAATATCATGCATAAACACATGCAAAATTTAAAGGATTCGTGAAAATGGAAAAATTAGGTTTTTGTATACTAATCAAAGGAATCAGATGATTCGAAACAACAATTGGTCTGACAATTTTTCGTCAAAAATAATCATCAATGACAATTAGATTATTGAATACAATATGAAACACCAGACACTGAAATCAAAATAAATGAGCTCTGGATAACCCCGAAAATGCTGATTATTGAATTGAAAGTTATTTTCATTTCATTTTTTCGTTTCCGGCAGATTTTCGAAAGAAAATAAAGAAATTATATACGTCCAAATTTTGGACAAGATTGAATTTGTTTGCCCGACGTATAGGAACGAAGTCGGTTCGAATTTAGAAAACGTCGAACAACTAATAATATACAGGGTTTGTTATTAAACGACTTTTGATATTGCTGACAAGATGTCTCATATGAAAAAAAATTATTGTATTTAAGTTAAAAGTTCAGTGCTCAAAAATGACTATTTTTGAATCATCTCTCTCCCTGCATAATTTTAACTGCGTACTGTATTATGATTCTGATTTTTTTAAAGGTCGACGAAATCGGTTATAAAAGTTGTACAGTCAATCAACCGTCAAAATCTTTGATCGGCATTTGTTCGAATCCGGCCAGAAATTCTCGGATCCCAGTCGTCTTTCGCGACTTTACCCCGTTACCTAATTTAATGGAATATCGTCCGGGAAAATCGTACTATTTTATCAGTAAGTAAGGGAAGTACGCTGGATTACTGCAGCGTTTGTAGACTTGGTTTCCAAACGCCACATGTAAGGGTTCGCTCCCGATTTCTTCCGTATGATCAATTTCACTCTGATTCCACTGCGTTTTTGATTCGACTACCATGTACCTGTGTCAAAGGCACTGAAATATCTGAAACACATAAGTTTCTCAAATGATCCAGTGATTGAAATGCTCGGCAGCTAATACATCAGCTTAGGGGGATGGGGTCGTCAGTAGGGTGTTTCATGGCAGACTATTTCAAGCTAAACAGTCCTTTTTCGCTTCAAAATACGGTGAATTGGAAACCAATCGATAGATTTCGTTGAAATCTACTCAAAAATGTAGTTTAGCGTGTTGCATTTCCTGTTTTTGGTAAAGTTAGATAAAATTGAAGTTTGATAAAAATCGGATTGACCTCATCCAAAATTTTCTCTTCGATCGTGTAGGACATTCATTCAGTTTAGGGTAAACTCGTGAAAATAATGAAATGCTCTTCAGTTCTATAATTTGGACGCATTTACAGAAAAACGGATTATATGCTACTGACCTCATTTTCGCCAACCTTGTTGTTCAGACAACATTGGAAAAATTAGTCAGACAAAGATTTTTTGTTGCAGTATTTTTTCATTTGTCAAATTTAAAAGCATTTGTTCATTTTTTGGCATACTCATCTATATTTCATTTTTCTTTTCATTAGTCTACTGGAACTTCCAGACGTGTGTTTCCTAAAAAGTTCAGAACCCAGGTGACTTTAGACGCTCATTTGTTTGCAGCTTTTGCTTTTGTTTCACTATGATGAATGATGGATCTTGTCGTTCATTCATCAAAAAATTTTTTTCTGCTTTTCCACGCATCATTGTTGTATGCCTCAAGTTTCGTGTGAGCATCGCAAAAAAATATTTTATTTTCATTTATAAGCAGCAGAAAAATGCTGAGAAGATGAAAAAACTTGTTTTGCAGACACTGTGATCATCCTCATTTGCACAACAACAACTTTGGAATGGTCCGGAAAACAAGAACATTTTTGGAGCACTGTACTGTCTGGACAAAAAAAATTTGCATGCTTATAATGATGAAGTGAGAATACTGGAGTGGCGGCAATGTTGTTCATTCATGTTTCTATTTCGGGCACACTATAGTCGTCGGTATGACTTTCGTGCCATAAATTCACAAACTATGATGGGCAGGTTTTTCGAGATTAATAAACCTTGTATAATTCCTATCTACAATTTTTTGTTTCTCAAATCAATCTTGATAAAAATAGTTTGAATGAGGTTTGCTGAAAAGACTACAGTACGAACAGTGTGGTATTGTTTGATGATCTCTCTTGTTGTCGACACCATTCAAGTGGAGATTATTGAACGGCATAACCTACAGAAGACCGTGAGAAAGTGAGGTTGGATTGAGTAAATGTAAGATCGTCATAGTGGAAGAATAGTTTTCATACTAGGCGTGCATCAACCTCTCATGAAATTTCACAATCTATCGATCATTTTGTATTATAAAGGTTGATATTGTTCAGAAACCATTATTTTGAAAACTTGATGTTTCAAGAGATCTCAAAGCTTCATTAGCCAACGTCAAGATCAGGAGCAAATGTTGCCGATTGACAGATTCATGTTCCTTGTTTTCTGGGGTGTAATTTTTGATTTTTTGTCTGAATGTCTTTTATGGATTTCTAACTGATTGATAGCACAGGTGAGTTAAAATATCACACTACTCCCATGCATCAAGTGGCCACATAACCTGCCAAAAAGCTCCTTAAAAAGTTGGATCTCGCAGGTTAACGTCAGAAATTGTAGCAAATTGATTTAAATATAAACTTTTCATTCGCAAAATTTAAACCCAAAATTGTTTTGGGGTCATTTGCGCCGATGACAATCATTTCAAAACATGTTTAGGTTCCACTAAAATTGAGTCGTGATAATTTGAATTGGAAAAGTTAATTATTTATCAAGAATGAATCGTTCTAAATCAAGACAAATGGATTAGGTTAGTTCATGATTCCTCATAGACATGTAAACAGTATTTTCTATGCCGCAAAAGTGCTTGAAAAATCGTTCCCTCACTTTGAAACAGAGTACATTTATCATAGCTTCATAGAGTATGTGCTGAAAAATCCTGATCCCACAAATTCTGCGTGAATCAGATTTAAAATTACCCGGTCTACTCTGTTATCAAACATCGAGCATCGTTCTGTATTTTTTCTCTTGTTGTATAGCAACATGATGAACTGGATCAAAAATTTTTTCAAAAAATCAAAGGCGGCCGTAGAAATTATGACGTTTCAGCCAGTCTCTCACTTTGGCAACCAGTGCTATATGTATATCTACCACTTTTTGTAAGGATTCTCGAGTCACTCACTGATATCAATGAAAAGCCACTGGAGCTTTTTTGCCACAGTCATGATTCATTCGAAATTGGCGAATTTCCGTTGACAAACTTGTGGATAGAGAACAAATGCTTGAGAAGGTTAATTAGTCTGAAAACTACATAGTAAATTTCAATCTTGGTATCGACAATATGACGGGTTTCAAATCGCATTTGCATAATAAATATGCTGAAACCGATAAAAATTGAAGGAAATAGAAGAAAATTCAAATTCTTTTTTGACTGATCTTAGCTGGCATTATCTCAAAACAACATCGTGAAATTTACCGAAAAACTCTGGTACTCGTAATTATGTTTGAGAAAACTGGTCCCAAATCAAAATTCTATCTCGTCCAAATTTTATCTCGATGTTTGCATCTTTCCTTGCAGCTTAACTGCGCAGCATCTTGTAAAAACCGACTTATATTTTTTCCTACACGACACCGATTTAGTAGTATATTGTAAATGTCATTTTAGGTACGAGCAACGGAACTCGGAATGGATTGTACAATCTCGACGGCGGACTTTGTTCTAAGAAAAATATGCGCTTGAAAGTCCACGTTCGAAAAATGAATTCCTTTTCTAACTACTACGCTTATAGAAGTAGAAATTTTAAAAATTTATAAAATATAATAATTGGAAGAAAAATCGAAATTGCAGGTAAACCGTATAGAAAAGAAAATGACGCCGCGACGACGGAACGACCCGAAATAGACGCAAACGACGACGTTCGATGGGTTGGCGTTGACGGTAGGAGAGCCCCCGGACCCTGGTGGTCGGTCGATGGCGCCTACGCCTATGTCAAATTACCTTCTGGTGAGCAGCATCAGTGTTTTGAGCTTCACTGAGAATTTTTCCTTTTTATTCTAGAAAATTTGTGATCTGATTTTGGGATAATGACGTGGATTATGGACTCATAATACTAAGAGATGATCTCAACAGAATTTTAGTCGTTGTCTCAAGGATTCAGAATTTTCAAATTTACACTAATAATGTTCTGTAGGCCGTTAATGTAAATTTATTTTGAGATGATAAACGCTGCGATAACAAATTAAACTAGGTTCAATTTGCCAAGCAATAGTTAAAAACTTTATACTGTAGAAAAGAGGCAGAATTTCGTCACAATAACGTGGAGTTATAGAAAAAACATCATGGTTTATTCACTTTTGATTTGGAAGCTGGATTCATACGACTGCTCTCACCAAATCAGGTTATTAATTCGAATTTTGAGCTGTTCTGTTTGCCGTCCCCGAACGAAAATTTTTTTTATTGATTATGATTACAATAATAAGCTACTATAGTCCATTTACTTTGGAATGATAGACGCACCGATTACCAGGAAAGTATGTTCGATTTGATACAAAATTGTCACCCAGTGGAAAACTGTTTGTTGTAGAAAAACGCTACTGTTGATTTGGATACAACTCTGAATATTACTCGATAAAATTAGACCATTAATGAGTTTATAGGTGGAAATTTTTAACTGTTTAGTTTACGGCTCATTGGCGAAAAATTTTTGTCATTGATCACAGTTTACTGTACTCTGTTCATTTTGAAATGATCGATGCGGCGGTCGGAGTTACGCCAATTGCAGACCTACTATAGATTAAGAAATTAATTTCGAGAATCTTGAAATAGTTAAAAAGAGTCACCACACCAAGAAGTCTGTATATCACGAAGGAAAAATTTATTGAATAGAGTCAACCGGTCTTTTTTGAATAAAATTTTGGCTGCGACCTCGCTGCGTCGATCATTTAAAAATTAATGAAGCATTTTTGAGTCTGTTTTCTAATTACATTTTATTCACTCTCGCTAATTTTTTTAGATGCAGATGAAAGGTACGAATCTTCCAGTGCCTCGCGAACACTTAGCTCAAACTTATTTATTCAATTTATTGTGATCATGTATTTCATAATCGCTGTTTTCGTTTTGTAGATATGAATGATTTTCTGTTGTCAATTACTCATTTTTTGACTAATCCATTATATGCATCGATTTGATTATATTTAATTTCGCATTGTTGTGCCGAATCGGATATTTTCAATTGTTGTCGATTTTTTATGTTGATGCGCATAACTGCACTGTTGCATAAATTTCCATAATTCGATAATATTGACTATCGGATTTCTCCTGAGCTTTATTTCTCTAATTCTTGAAGAAAACATTTCGAAAATCGAAATGATTAAAAAATTTTAGGCGTGACCCTCATCGTAAAAAAATTTTTGTGAGTTCGAAGCGAGGATGCATTTTTATAACTTTAGAAAGTGAAAAGCTTTTTATTTTCGGCGTGAGTCCATTCGTTTTTTCCCTAAATCGTGCTTTCGGGGCACTGTTTTTTTCCCCGGGCCTTTTCCCGAAATGGGGAGCAGTGTTTTTTGTGCACGGACATTTGGGCTAAATTTTATTAGTCAGTTCCCGGCCTTCAGATTAATTATTGTATATGAGTTGTTTGTTAATTTTGAGCGGATTTCTGTGACTAGAGTGAGTAGACATTTATTTTTCCTTTAAAATTTTCCTCAGGCTTAGGGTACAGCAGCTGCGCCCGAAGCATTGTTTTTTTGTGCCAAAACATGGTTTTTGGCACAAAAAAATTTGGAATGGCACAAAAAATTTTGAGCGTTTGTGCCAATTGGCACAAAATTTTTGGCTGGTCAAGCATTAAATTTCCTTGATTTTTAGACGTTTTAGGGGCTGAAAATGTAAAAAAATTTCAGCGCTTGGCGCCGAGTCAACGAATATAATATTTTCTATTCGTACATTTGACTCGAACGCGAACAATTTCTCTTCGAACAGTGTATTAGTATCGTTGCAGCAAACTCTATAGGCTGTCATTCATTGTCAACATCTTTCAATCCAAAATCGCGAAAATGAATTTCGATAAGTATTTAGAGGGGGTTGCGCGTTAAATGATGCCACCTAGTGACTCGTGCACCCTTTTGTTCCCCGGCCTTCATACTCTTATTTATGTTCATAGATTAATAATTCTTGTTTGTATATTGCGTTTTGTTCTTACTACCTATTTTGCTAGTGACAATAAAATTATTTGATTGATTGACTGATTATTTGATTGATTGACTGATGAATGAAAAGAAATTCTGAATATTCTCTGTTCATTCAGTCAGATTCGGATTTAAAACTGAAATTCTCACTTTTTGTGTTTGATTGATTCAAATAGAATAATAGAAAAATCGATATCGTTGGCATACCTGTAAGACCTCCGACCAGTTGGGGGGGGGGGGGGTACGAAAAAGTCGAAATTTTTCCCAAAAAAGGCCAAAAATATACACTTTTTTGCAAATTTTTTTAATTTTTTCCAAACTGGGGGGTTGGGGGCTAAATGATTTTGGGTACAGGGTTGGCCAAGTTGGGGGGGGGGTCCCCCCCAAGTACAGGTATGATCGTTGGTGATGGTACAGTGTTTCGACCGAAAATTTACTCAATTTTCGACTTTATTTTCTCTAGTCTTTACATTGTTGCTAAATATATATGTATATACCTATATAGATATTCATATTCGTAGTCAAAAATTGAATCAGTTTGAATTTCCTGAACAATTCTAGAGTTAGTTAATTTTTCTCAGCATCCATTTCTTTTCGAGTCGTCGTGAACTATTTTCCTGCACAGTTTTTTTCTTATCTCACTGACATGGTTAGCTGAAAAATTGGTAGGTCACGATTTTTACAAAAAATTAATGCGTTGAAAGTTAACTTTTTATCAAACTTTTTGGCCTAAAATTTTTCCGCAGTTTTCAGTATGTTTCTAGTAGAAAAAATCTTTTTGTGCCATTGGCACAAATTTTTTTGGCCTCTTACGCCAATTGGCATAAATGTCCGTTCACAAAAAAAAAAACGCTGGCCCGAAGGGCGTAGCGCTGTTGCGGCTTTTCCAAATGAAGTTTTTAGTTAAAATAGTATCAAAGGTCTTAAAGGAATATAGTGTTTATACTCTCTGGTGAAATTGTGTAGTGGTAAACGCATTAAGTCCATAGGCTGGTGGACCAGGTTCGATTCTTGAAGTAGGTGGGGTTTTTTTGTAGTGACAAGGAATATATGAGATGTGTGCAGATTTTATGCAAATTAGTTCCTGAATGTCATGAGCGCCTGAATTTTCGAACTGATCTGGATAGCTGGCATCTTGAGGAGTTCAAAAATGCCAGTTTGGACCATAATTTGGAAGGGAACCGACTTGTAAAAAAATTCAGACATTTGTGCCAATTGGCACAAACGGCCAAAAAAATTCGTGCCAATGGCACAAAGTTTTTTTTTCACCCTAAAAACAGACTGAAAACCTTTAAAAAGTTCTAAGTAATGCTAAAAGTTTGATAAAAACACTTTCACCGCACTAATTTGCATGAAAATCGTGCAAGCCAATCATATTTTGTCCAACCACGTCAGTGAAACTGATCGAGAAAACGGTTTATACAATTCGAAAAGAAATCGAATGCTGCGAGAATTTAGATGTTTTTATAGAATTTGTCAGGAAGTTTATATTTTTCTTTTTCGGCTACGAATTTCTTCCTCTAACAACAATGTAAAGAAAGATTATATTAAGAATGTCCATGATTGTTTTCAGCTTTCTCCTGAAAAAAACAAGTCGGAAGTCGCGTCGTGTAAATTTTTGGCCGAAAAATTGTACCGAAAATGTCAATTTTTCTGTTCGAATCAAACACAAAAAAGAAAACATTCGGGTTCCCAATACCATTGAATGAAGAAAGGAAAGTAAAATTTCTATTCATTCACCAGTCATTGCCAATCTTAAATTCTGTTGCGATAATACAAATGTACTGTACGAATAGGATTCGTTCGCGTTCGAGACAAATAAAAGTAATAGTTAATCTCATTGACATTGATTCATTGAGTCGGCGCGAAGCGTTGGGAAAATTTTACGTTTTCAGCTCCTTAAATAACTGTCAGAAAATTTTAGCCAATTGGCACAAACGCTCAAAATTTTTTGTGCCATTCGAAATTTTTTTTGCCAAAAACCATGTTTTGGCACAAAAAGGATAGGGGTCAAAATGTTTTCCCCACTTTCCCGAAGTCGTTTTTTCGCTTTAAAATGCTCATAGACGCTTTATTTTCGTGTTTTTGAGCTTTTTCAAATCTTTTGGTATTTTTAGATCCGTGACTCATTAAAATTGAGGAAAAAATTGAAATTTTAGGGTTTGACGTCTAATCTACATGCATTGTGGAACAAATTTTCCTGCAAACTATCCAAGAGAAAAATGACTTTGAATTACATCAGAAATCGACAGTTAAGATAATGATAACTAGGGAAAGTCCAAAAGGATGTCAATCATTCCGGTGCGAAGCGCCGGAAAATTGTTTTGAGTAAGGTAAAGTGGGGTTACTTTGGCCATGAGACAGCTTTGGTCAATTTCGCTTGAAACATTGACGAATTTTTCCTCAGTAAGATATGCGGGTACAACTTGGCACATTAATGTCTGAGTAATCAGTACATCTTACTGTGGAAAGAAATTGAAATCCAAATAAAATTGTGAGATTTGTGGGCCGACTCAGTCATCATTTTTTCTGTGGAAAATTTTGACATTGAAAAAAATTTCGATTTCACTTATCTGCTGCGCTCCAAAACTTTGACTAGCGATTAAGGGTCTTTGTAGAATTTCACCTTCCTGTTCCGTATAAAAAAATAACTACCTGTTGCGGAGAAAAAAATCGGTCCAAAGGTGAGAAACCTTGGCCAGTTGGCCGGAAACATTGGTCAAATTATATTTTGGCTGATAACTTTGCTCGAATTAAAATTTTTTGTGTCGCACTTTTTTCTATTTATAGTAATTCGATCTTACTTCTTTTTCAGACGAATTATTTTATCCTGCATATAATCTTTATCAATTGGGTACTTCGCACTATGGTCAGGCGCTACGAAAGAAAGCTGGATGCACGCAAATACCTGACAAATTACTCAACTGAAGATCTCGAAAAGGCCATTGAAGCCGTTCGAAACGGGTCAAAAATTCGAGCAGCAGCTATAATTCACAATATTCCTCATAGAACGTTAGAAAAAAAGTAAATGCAAGGCATTCGGGAAGACTTTGTCGCAGAGGTCCCCAAGGTAAAATTTTTCAGGTAGGGATTAAATTGAAAATTTTCGGGGATAGTGCAGCTAAATGACCACTGAACACGTCTGTCTCAAAATTAGGCAACCAATGATCAATTCTAAGGACTTTAGGTAGGGGTAATACCCCTCATACCCCCCCATGGTGTTGTCTGATTGGTCGTTAAATGTAGCTCACGGCCGCCGAAGAATTCCTACTCGTCAAACCGGTGAAACCCATCGCCGTTGTAAGGGTGCCATTCATTAAAGATTGCCTTATCACTATAATTGACAGTTATATGGTTTTGTTCGTTCTTGAAACATGGAAATACATTATCCGAAAGAATTCTGTAAAATCTTTTTCCTTTTTTTTCATTTTTTTTTCTCATTTTTTTCGATCAAGTTCATGTGAGTTTACAAATAAATTTACCGGTTTTAAAATTTTCTAAATGATGAAATATTAGAACTCACGATTTTTGAATAGAAAATTTGAATCTAATTCTTGAAATAATTGTTCGGAAAATTGATTTTCTGGCACCTCGGAAATATTGATTCTTTTTTGGGCTCTCACTTGTCATCATAGAGGACTTGACCGTCGATTTCTCGTGTAAATGTTGGGCACCCTGTTGATGGCAATTCGCGTGGGGAAATTGACATGCAAATCGACAAAATAGACGACCAGCAGCGCAGACATTTGCATAGAAATAGAGCGCCAAAGAAAGACCAAAAAGATATAGTGAAATCATTCGTTCACTATTATCGTCTTTTTTATAATATTCTTGATATAATTTTTGCTGGCGTCCATTAAAACTTCCCAGCACTTCATCTTATTTTTACATAATATTCACTGTGGTTTATCCACATTCTTTTACATATTTTGCTGGATTTATTGTTTAATACATTTGTTTATTTATTTGAGAGCCCAGGTGCCAGCCAGAGGCCCAGGTGCCAGCTTGCACCAAGTAAGCTTTGGGAAACCCCTTACGGGTTATACCCAAGTAAGTTTATCCCTGAGGGGATTCCTTGTCTCAGCTAGGAGACTGCAGAGCTCCTTGGTGAGGCCCCGCATTTTAGAGTAAAGTTTATCTTTGTTGCTGTAGGTCGGGGATATTTGGACTGTTGCACTATCACCGAGGCTTAGCCAAAGGATTAGTTCTAACAGGTCAAATCAGACCCGAAGGCACCATCTTTTCTTATGACTCTTAAGGAAAGACCTGCACAACAAGTGGTGGCTTTTAACTCCTTACCACAGAACTTCGTAGTCAGACTAGGAGAAAAGAAAATCCTCCAGGTTTCTATCGAAAGTTAGCAGGTTTTAAAATGCCTAATGAAAGGATACCAAGAGGTAATACTTTACATAGATCACCACCCAGAGTGGCGAGTGCTGGGAATCTTGTCAATTTTGGAGACAGAGATCAGCAACGGCATGCTGCTCCGGACCCAGTGATCCCAGATCAAACTCCTGCGAGGGTTCAACCATTGCAGCAAAATGCAATGCATTTTACGCGGCAAGATGCAAGCGTACCAATTGACCACACTCCAGCGATTGCCATCGATCCGCAAGAGGCAGGCCCGGCGAATCCGAACCCAGACCCCGATGGACCGCTGCCACGAAATTTGAAAAGGTCACCGCCACCAAAAGTCAAATTAGCAGGACCGAAAAGGGACGTCATTACGCCCGAAATTCAACCAAATTTGGAAGAAAGGGACCCCAAAATTGATCCTCGATTAGAGGGGATCCAATGAGATCAGGAGGGATTCCAGCCACAGGAAAGAGCTCCCGAAATAACCAATCAAGAGTTGGCGACGCAGCTACGTGAATTGAAAGCGACCGTCGAAGCTTTGTTCGACATAATCGCGAATGCCGCCACCAAGGACAATAAAAGGGAAGCCGACAGGAGCCAGATAGACAGGTAAGACCATGTGTTAGGGGTGCAGAAAGAGACAACCGTCTCACTGCTGAAATGAATGCAGGCGCAGGGCCTAGTAATAGGCCTGAATTTGATGAAGGGCAAAGGCTTAACTTTGAGCCCAAAAGTTGGAGAGGTCCAGCTAGAGATCTTCAATTCGAAGGAGCTGAGCAATCGGCAGACTTCAGGAATCAAAATCAGATAGCTTCGCAGCATCCAACTTTAACAAGAGTGGTCTATGATGGTACAGGAAACATAGTTGATCCAGATACCCTTAGACCAGATCAATTGGCATTTTTCCCATATAGGGACTACAGGTTTGACAGAGACAATATCCCATCAAATCAAGGAGGTGTACCACCTCAACGAGATCCAAATCGAATTATGCTGCAATCCCTCAACTCTGATCTTGATCCAGTATTAACAGCAGCTTATGATCAGAGGGAAGTGCCATCAAATAATTTGGCACAGGAAATTGTATTTAGGAATATCGTTAAAGGTGTGTTACCCAAACTTTTAGATGAGGGCATAGTAAATCAGCAGGTGCTTAGCTTCTTAACAGCACTTGAAGGGGAATTCCGTAGGGATACACCCGAATCAGCTAAGTATGAAGCACTGATGAGGCTTTCTAAAGGTAGACCGAAGGCTGTTGCAGGAGACAACATGACCTATAGGGAGGCCAGGAGAGTCATCATAAATGTCTTTACACCTGAGTGTAACCTTCATGGAAAGTAAAGGTTTGTGATCAGTTCTTATGATCACTTTATGACCTACTAGGTAGTGCTTGTATAACTTTAAGCCATACACTATTGCCAAGCACTCCCTTTCCGTGGCTGACCAATTTTTCTCGTCCGCCTTTAAAATTCTGCTGTTATACGCAATTACCCAGCGGTCGGACTTGGTCTCCTCGTAAAGGACTGCTCCTAGTGCCGTTCCGCTGGCATCTGTCTGAAGGACAAAGTCTGCAGACCCGTCCCAAACCGGATACCTTAGGAATGGCACTGACAATAGTGCTTCTTTCAGGCTCCTAAAAGCCTGATGGTGAACCTCCGTAATTTCCCAAACACAGTTCTTCCCAGTTAATTTATACAATGGTTCAGCGTGTTTAGCTAACCCTGGTATGAACTTCTTACACCATTGCAACATTCCTAAAAACCTTTGCAGTTTTCGTTTAGACTCTGGGAATGGGAAATCATTTATTGCTTTGACCTTTTTCAGATCTGGGGAAACTCCATCTGAATTTAAGATATGTCCTAAAAAATGAACTCTCTCAGGCAGGAATTCACACTTCTCCGGTTTTAAGGTCAATTGAGCCTTTCTTAGAGCTTGCAGGACTAACTCTAAATTAACTAGGTGTTCCTCAAACGTATTTGAGAACACAATAATATCATCTATATAAACTAGACAGATTTTCCACACATATGGATGCAAAACTCTTTCCATCATACGCTGGAATTCTGATGGCGCATTCTTTAGGCCAAAGGGCATGACTTTGAATTGATAAAGCCCTTCTTGGCATATGAAAGCAGTTTTTTCTTTGCTTTCCTCATCCATTGGCACTCGCCAATACCCTGATTCGAGATCTAAGGTGGTATAAAACGTTGCTTTACCTAAGCAGTCTAGATAGTCATCCATTCTAGGAATGGGATACTTATCATCCTTGGTAACATCATTTATACCCCTAAAGTCCACTACTGGTCGCTTGGTACCATCCTTTTTACCTACAAGGAATAACGGAGCTGCCCAAGGCGACTTTGATGGCTCTATTACACCTTTTTTGAGCATATCTTGGACATGCTCACGAACATGTGGCCGTAAATTAATAGCAGTCCTGTGGTACCTTTTTGCCACAGGGGCTGCATCGCCTGTATTTATTTTACAGGTCAAATAGGGTGTAGTAGTTGGAGGATCATTGGGCAAGCTGAAGACGTCTCTATATTTTGCGAGACATCGTAGAGCTTGTTCCAATTGCTCTGATGGTATGTTGGATTTAGCCAGCATATTGTACAAAGCTTCCTTGAATGCTTTCTCATCTGAGGAGCTTCAGGTCTAGCTTGAACTGCACAAGTTTGCAGCTTCTCCAAATCCTCAACTATCTTCCCCTTTAGTTGATCTTTGTTATCAGTATCACACAACACTGAATTAGTATGCCCAATTATTTGATTTCTTTTCAAATGGCATCCTGATCCTGTGTTGTTGGATACCATAACTACAAAATCATCTCTGGTACCATCAACTATGGTACTGTCAATGTGGAACCTTTCCTCATTTTCTTCAGACTCTATGATGATTCCATTAAGGCGATTTTCGCCTACCTTATCCCAAAGTTTTGCTCTCAGAAGTATATCAGTACCACTAAGTAAGTAGATGGGATTCACACTCACCACTAGTACCGAAACCTTTAGCAGGCAAATCTTTGGCTGATATTAATCGGCCGCGCTCACCGTGGATTCCGTGGCGCTTGTGGTCATGACCTCTCCGCAATTCGATTGGGGCTGGTCTGGCGTCACGTATATCCTCTGTTGATGGTTGTTGAGCGTCATCGTCCTATTTCTGAAATCTATTATGGCACCTACCTGAGGATGAGCCAGAAAGTCTGTTCCTACAATTACATTTTCACCTGCTTCAGGTATAACAATTGCTTTGACAGGGAACTGTCCACACAATGTATCCATCCTAAATTGGATATACCCATGGGCTTGGACTGTCTTACCGTTGGCTACAGTAACATTTAATATCCTCGGATATTCAGTGTAATCCGGGCCCAAAGTTTCTTTCAGAAACTTAGCCGACATGACAGTACACTGAGCTCCTGTGTCAATTAAAGCCAGTGTCTTACGACCTCCTATAACAACCTCAATGTGGAATGGGGCTGTTCGAGGGTACGTATCCAGCAAATGTTGTTCCTGAGGACTAGCTGGTGTGCCTCTCCTTACTACCTGTACTGATGGTACTACACATTGTGGCGCAATTGCGTTCATTTGAACGATGCTACCTAAAACAACATTTGGGCAGTTCACTCTCTGATTTACTTCACCTAAAGGACTCATATGTGATTGCCTTGCAACCATTACACTTGAATAATCCTTCTGGGATGGCTGATTTGTGAATTGACCCTGTTGAAGAGTCTGAGTTGGATCCATAATAGCCTGAGGTGGCTGAGGTTGCTGTATTGCAGCCTGGTGTGGGTATTGCTGCATCTGTTGGAACTGCTTCTGCAAGTACTCTGCGTTGATACCACTGCTT
>CAWUHX010000544.1:0-66632 GCA_963922205.1 Romanomermis culicivorax
ATCCTCATATGCTTCTATAGAATAATTTGAAGTAGTTGGGAAAATCTGTCAAGCCAGTGTGCAGACTTGTAATCTATCGCTAGGGTTTTTTAAAAGAATTAAATATTGAGGGTTTATCCTACTTGTACGCATTCCATCAAAAAATGCGTTTTGAACTATATGTATAATTGATAGATTCCAGTGATAGGATCCTTTGGTAAAAAGTTGAGTTAAACGTTGATCATTCTTCATCTCTCGCATCATATCACCCATAATTAATAGTTTAGGTGTATCTTTACTTTTTTGAAGTTCGTCCAAGTCATGTGAACCTTGAATGAATTCTGTAACGCCCAGATTCTAATGGTACTTTACTTGATCTTGGAACGATCTACGATGGTTCGCAGTCCACAAGGACAGTGGTAATAACGAAAGATTACGATAATATAATGACAAAATAAGAATGAACGCTAGGTCCACGATTGCTTTGTCATCGACAAAATACGATTACGCTTGCTTCACAATAAAGCACGAATCTCGCTTTAGAACACTTTCTAAAAATCTCGCATAAGAAGAACACAATTTCATAAAATCTGATGGAATCACACTTTTCTTCTCTTTAAATACTGCTTCTTTTAGCCACTCCCTTGGCTCGCCGGAGGTCTGTTTCCAAAAATCTTCTTCCGGCAATCACTGCTTCTTGCTTCTTCCGCTTTGCTTGTTTAGTCACACCTTCCAATGCTTTCCTGGTACCATATGCTTTTAGGCTTCTCTTATGCTTGCTTCCTACAGTGGACTTAACCACGCCTCTGTATTTCAGTGTATGCTTCTATATCTATTTCTTCTGTGTATACATGTTTTTGTAGGAACCATCGCTACTGTTCCACTTGAGATGAGACTGGTGTCTGGTGGGGCTTCTACTTTTTACTGTGTGCAGGTGTGTTTACGATTTTTATGGGGAATTAATGTAGCCGTGGAGTGTGTACTTTCGTGTAGATTTTAGGATGTGCAAATTAATTAGAGCATCTTAATTGGGTCAATAACGGCTACTAGGGTGTGGGATGATCAAAATAAAGTACTCCCCATAAATTTATAGGAATATTTGGGTGTGAATTCGAGACACCCTTGAGACGATAGATTATGAAATGAATTTATTTTTAATAAAGGAATATCACATAGTGTACTATATGTATTTACATTAATGCGTTAGCATGTACGTTACAATTCTACATAAAAAATTTTTGAACTAATCCATCGTAAGCTTCTTGCCATTCGGGATAACACCAATAAATTTTCACAGGAGCTGGGTGAATCATTTCTTTAGCAAAAATTACAAGTTTTTTAACAAATTGTGTTTTTCCTGATTTTGTTGGAGCAGAAACTATGCAGTTAAATGGATGTTTCCATATATAAAACTCATCAAGATCTGACATCTTCCAAGAAAAAACCAACCACTTTTTTACTTGGGCACTTTTTCAAAATGATTTTATTCCATTGAGATGCTATTTATAATTACCAAAATTTCAATACAGTAAAACATGAATAGTTGGACAAAACAAAATACAGTGAAGCTAACTTCCATGAAGCATTAAACATGCATCTTTTTCCTTTTTTTCCACTACATATGCTCTTTTTTCTTTGTCCACCACATGTTCTCTTTAGATCGATTTTTGTTTTTCATATATTACCTTCTCAGGTCTTTTTCTTTTTTCTAGACAGCTAACAGTTGTCCAGGGTCATGGGTTAGATAAAATTATTTTGTAATATAAGCAAAGAACACATTAGATTTTTGAAAAGTCATTCAGTAGCATTTTTCCTTTGTCAAGTACAGGTGCTTTCTTTCTTCACTGCTGTCTAATGTTCTCTTTTTAGATCAATAACATTTTTCCTGTAGGTCTTCTCTTTATTTCCATTAGGTATGCTCCTTTTCCTTTGTCCACTACACCATCTCTTTCGGATCTATGTATAATCTTTTCTGCATGTCCCTTCTCTATGCCAACTGCGTGTGCTCTTTTCCCTTGTTCACTTTTGTTCCAAATTGATTTTGGTTTTCACCTTACCTTTTTTCTTTTGTACACTATATGCACCCTACGTCCACTTTTTCCAGATCGATTTTTGGTTTTTTTACCTTACCTTTCTTACCTTCATGCACTGCATGGGTACTGTATTTCCAGTTTTTTCCATCACCTTTGTGCACTACATGGCACTGTATTTCCAGTTTTTTCCAAATCAATTTTTTCCCTTACTTTTTTGTGCTGTACATGCATGCTGTATGTCAATTTTTTGTTCCACATCTATTTTCGTTTTCCATTTTTTGTTCCACATCGAATTTTCATTTTCCATTTTTCATTGCACATCGATTTTCCTTTTCCACCTACAGTAACAGGTCTATTACCCTAACTCCACTATTACCATAATCGAAATATTACCTTAATTCTACTATTACGGTAACTCTAGAACCTGTATGCTTAACCATACCACCTATAAATCGACAAAAAATCGAGCGTATATGTTTATTATACCACCTATAAATTGGCCAAAAATGACAAATTATAGGTGGTAGACAAAAGATAGTGATATGCTTAACCATACCACCCATCCGGGCTGGTGTTACTACTTAGGTGAAAGTGCTCGGGTTGCCTCTATTTAGCATTTTTTTAAATTTTTGCTTCTAATTTTTGACTCTTCAAACTTTCTTGCAGAGTGTAAAATGTTTTCTTGGGATACAATTAATACGTCAGACTATAGTCTGTTAGTTATTTGATAATTCTACAGTATAGGAAATTAATATATCACAAGGGATAGACAGGGGCCACCTGGCAAATACAATGATTTCTATGAAATTTTCATGAGTATGCCTCTTCAGAGCTGTGCAACTCCCAAAACGGTACAAAAATTTTCATGAAAATTTAATCAATGCAGTAAAAATGCATGAGCTACAATATAAAAAAAAACAAATTCTGCTGCTTCCGATCGGAAAGTGCTCGGTAGTGCCCATAAATAAATTTTTTTCAATTTTGACAGCTCGTTTTTGACACTTTAAATTCTAATAAAAAGTGTAATATGCAATAATTTATTGTAAATGTTACATCAGAAGAGCTTATTCTCTGTTTTATAAAATGAATATTCATTCATCAAATAAGATCATTTAACTTTGAACACGAATAGAGTTTTTCCTTCTAAAAGATCAAACCCGAAAGCTATAGTCCGTATTTCTTGAAATTTTTCTAAATAATAAAAGTGGAAAGCAAGTAGTATTTCAGATTTTCACGATTTTCTGATAAACAACATATCATATAGGACTGAAAATTTGTGAGCGTACTGGCCTAAACTTCAACAATTTTTCGAGCAAAAAATTATAGAATAAAATTACTGTAAACGATTTTGATAACAATACTCATTTGTGTCATTTTTCTATTTGGAAGCATTTTATAAAAAACAGACTATATTACAAAGTTTTATATTTTTGCAATTTTCTACTGAACCCCAAGTCATATGCTGAACTAACTTCAGAACGAATCCAACAAACCTCATCAAATAATTTTTGTGCCAAGAATGGCACAATAAAAGTAGTGCTAACGACTTTTAATACCGTCGTATTTTTTTGTTATTTTTAAATTTAGAAGCATTTCCAAGAACACTACAATATGCATACGCTTTATATGATCATGCACTTGCAAAAATCCTTTTACAGTTTTCTGCTGTAACGTTAGTCACCGGGTGGTAGCGGTGCGCTACCACCACCTGAATCACCTGTGCGGGTGCAGCAGTGCCCGTCACATATCCAAGTGTAGGGCCGTGACTTGTGCGTGAAACATCGAGTCTGGGGGTTCAGAGGAAAACGCACGATGGCAGCGTGTGCGCATTGTGACGCTACCGTGATCGCATAGAAGTTTAATAATTAGTTAACTATAAAGCCGTATGATACTGTAATATTCTTCAGAGCTTGTTGTTCAGTATTCATCTTCTTCCTATTCCTGCACATCATTCCTATTTTTTTTAGTTATTTCGAGATTTTTTCAAGCTATTTCCGATTTTAATGTCAGGAATCTACATTCTCAGCAGAAAGTCGAAATTGACATGCACTTTCAGAACTTCGCTTTAGACACGCATAATAAATTTATTGATCAAGGAACAGAAGAGGGAGCTTTTTATGTTGCAGTATAATGGTGTCAGAGTATTGCCCTAGCTATTTGTACTTTAGGAATTTGGTGTGCATAATGCTCCGTGTGTAGATAAAAATTGAGCGATATACTTTTTTACTGTATTCGAAGCTCTGGATTTATCGTATTAATTCACAAAATTAAGGGACCACGACCAACCATCATTCAAACCATCAAACCAACAGTTTCTGGCTGCGCGGTGCGGCAAAACATCAATCTCCCGTTCCGCCGACCCTGTTTCAGAGGAATCAAAAATGCGTTGTCATTACGAAGTTTTAGAGATTGAAAGGACTGCCACTGATGATGAAATAAAGAAGGCGTACAGGAAATTGGCGCTAAAATGGCATCCAGGTATGCGCTATTCTTTTCGTACGGTCTTTTTCGCCATTTGAGGAAAACATTTCCAATTCAAATAATCGATGGTTCTGGTAACTAATATATATACACCCAGGCCTGTACAGCCATACCTGTGCACCGTTTCCTCGAAGATTTTTTCACATGAGAACCGGACCCAAAATTTTTTTTCTCATTTTCCAAAAATTTTCCTCGTTTTTAAAAACGCTTTTTTATGCGTTTTAGCAGCATACCTAAGCATTTTATTGTGTTAGGAGTCAGAAACCTGCAAAAATGAGAAAAAATTGAGAAAATT
The DNA here is from genome assembly GCA_963922205.1 of Romanomermis culicivorax. Taxonomy (NCBI): domain Eukaryota; kingdom Metazoa; phylum Nematoda; class Enoplea; order Mermithida; family Mermithidae; genus Romanomermis; species Romanomermis culicivorax. Next base: position 4,789 of record CAWUHX010000544.1, read on the forward strand.
CTAGTTATATTAGCCAAAATGTGCTCATGAAGAATATATTGGTGTTACAGGAGCGGGTGAAGCATGTTAACGAATAACGATAGAGTTCTCAGGAATTTATCCGCTATTAACATTTATATGGCTCTCATTAGAATCATCTAATTTTATTTAGTTCTTGGTCCGGCGCGTAGCGCCGAAAAATTTTTGGATTTTCACTTTCTAAAACGCTGGAAATTGAACCTTCACAACGTTGGGAAATAAATTAAAATCCGGCTGATGAAGTATAATTTGTTTCCCATTCCGGCGCGCAGCGCCGGAAAAATTTTTCAGTTTTATATTCTAAAACGCTGGAAAATAAATCTCTCCAACAGATATTCGTAAACAGAAGTCTAAAATCGCAGTATAGAATGATGTCTTCAATTTCCATCTTCAATAAACGCAAAAGTTCAGGTTGCAGACGTTTAAAAAATTCCAAACATCGAGAGAAAAAATTGAGAGAATTGATGAAAAATCTCAATTTTGGGCGACATAATGGACTGTTGACGATTTGAAAATGAAACGAGCCAACTTGATTGATAGAAACTGTTGAGCATTAAATAGTAAGTCGAAGTAGATATTCTAACGGCCGCGCCTGATAGAAAATAGTTATTATTATACCCATGACCGGCGCGAAGCGCCGGAAAATTTTGGGATTTACCTTTTCAAGTCCACCAAAACGCATCTTTTCGGTTTTGAATTCCCCAAAATTTTTTCCACAATGAGAACCATTCCCAAAATTTATTTCCACTTCGAAATTTTTTTCCTCGAACGACCACATTTGAGGAAAAAAACCGTGCCTGTAAGACCTCCGACCAGTTGGGAGGGGGAGGGAGTAAATCCGAAATTTGGGGGGAGAAGTCGAAAAAGTCGAAATTTTTTTAAAAAAGACCAAAAAACATACACTTTTTTGCAAATTTTTTTAATTTTTTCCAAACTGGGGGGGGGGTTGGATATATGGTTGGCCAAGTTGGGGGGGGGGGTCCCCCAACCCCCCAAGTACAGGTATGTGTAGAGCATACCTGTAAGAGGTCCGACCAGTTGGGGGGGGGGTAAATCCGAAATTTGGGAGGAGGGGGTCGAAAAAAGTCGAAAATTTTTCTCAAAAAGGCCAAAAGGCATACACTTTTTTGTAAATTTTTTTTATTTTTTCCAAACTTGGGGGGGGGGTGGGGGGTTGGGTATATGGTTGGTCAAGTTGGAGGGATCCCCCCTAACCCCCCCCCCCCAATTACAGGTATGCTGTACAGGGTTTTTTTGCACACAGCAACCATTCGGGCTGTGCAACCAAATTTTTTCGGCCAAGTTGCACAGTGCTACTTGAGGCCTGACTACTCTTTTGATTAGGTGATTGGGTTTTCTGTCCGGAGATGCATTTTCATGCGTTCTAAAATGGGAAGAAGTGAAAACTTTCCGATTCATTTATGATTTTTTGTATTATTCTAGTGCGCGATTATAAAAGGTCACTCTAGTTAGTGCTTATAGGTTCTAATTATCAACATATTATGGACGAACGTTCGATCCTGTAGTGTTTATCACACCTTCCGCGACCGAATAGGTGACCCCAAAAGTTCGGGGCCCCATAACTTAGGATATGTAAGGTATCAAAGTAAAACTTTGGCATTATTCGTTCCAGACCTATATGGGAGCATCTGGTGAAAATTTCATGCATTTTTGAGATGGTCGAGTGGGGACCATTAAACTACTTGACATGGAATTACCCAATTAGAAAATGAAACGAGCTGACTCGATTGATAGAAACTGTTGAACATTTATTATTAAGTAGAGGTAGATATGCTAACGGTGGCGCCTGATAGAAAATAGTGATAATTACCTATGACCGGCGCGAAGCGCCTGAAAATTTTGAGATTTCGACCTTTGAAAGTCCACCGGAACGCATCTTTTGGGCTTTGCATTCCCCAAAATTTTTTCCACAATGAGAATCACCCTCAAAATTTCTTTCGTCATTTTCAATTTTTTTTACTCAAAAGACCCTATTTGAGGAAAAAACGGTGAGGCACACATTTTTTGCCTTCAGGCCATACCCGTATTCAGGATTAAAAAAGGGGAAGATTTTCCTAAATTTTTTTAGAATTTACTGAATAAAAAGAAAATCATTCTTGCTGTAAAGACGACTAATTTTCAGTTAGTTTATGTGTGCTTAGATTAGTGGCTAAATTCTATGTTTGACGAAAAGAATGTAAATATAATAGTTTAATTTCGAAATTGTGATGTATAAGTAGAATGATATTGCTGAAAGTTTTAATCTAAAAAAATTTAGGATGAAATTTCCCCCTAAATTTTTTACGGTATATACACGAGCCTGCTTCAGGCCTGCATACACTGATGAGTGTCCAGAAGATCGACTTATGTGAAAAAACGATTTTGGAAAAGAACCAAAAAACGAGAAATTTCCATTTTTTTCAAACCGAAAAACCAAAATCTTGCCAACCTTGATAATATCTGTGTTAAAGTCTTTGACAATATTCAAACAGAAAATATTTTCAGCGTATTTAAAAGTCCTTTTTACTATTTGCCTCGAAGATTTTCTCCACATGAGAACCTTATCCAATTTCTTTCCGCATTTTCCGAAAATATTTGACATCTAAAAAATGTTTCTATCATGGCCACAACTCACAACTATACATTTTAGGAACTCAGTCAATTGTAATAATGCTCCTAAAGTCAACAATTCATAAAAATAAGGAGAAAACAGAAAATTTTTGTCATGACAGCCAAATTGTGCTCTTAAAAGACAATCGACGCTATACAATAGTTGATCATCATAATTATAAAGAGAAATCTTATCTGAACATATTCCCAGAAATTATTATCCGGCGCAGAAAAGTTTTTAGTAATTTCTGCACGATGCAGACAGAAACCCTGTCTGATACAGGGTTCTTATCCGCATAGTGCAGTTTTTTTTCAGCCGTGCGGAACATTTTTTGGGCGTTTATACTGTTGGCGTAATGAGAAAACGCATTTTGGTGCAATTTAGGAGGCCAAAATTTCAATTTTTTGGCGTTGCGCGCTGGTCTTGACTATAATCGTCATTGTTTTCTATCAGGCGCGGCCGTTAACATACCTATTAACTTACTAATTTCAACAGTTTCTATGAAATGGATTATCTCACCTTTTTTCATTCGTTAAAAGTCGCTATTTTGCCGAAAATTGAGATTATTCATCAATCCATTTTGGCTCCTTAAATTTTGATTTATATATTTATAGTTTAGTGGATTATAGTTATTTTTCATTCAATTTTAGATTCAAAGTCATAGGAAATTCAGAATTTTCCGGCGCATCGCTCCGGATTTCATCCTGTAATTCTTTGGATCACCGTTTTTTTCCTCGGAGATTTTTTTCACATTTTTCTCACCAGACCCAAAATTTTTTCCTCATTTTCCAAAAAATTTCCACATTTTTAAAAACGTTTGTAATGTAGCTACGGATGCTTTTTTATGCATTTTAGGAGCATACCTAAGCATTTTTATGTTTTTGAAGCAATGTTTTTTTTTGCACCGGGCTTTCTGCACAGTGCAGAAAAGCCAAAAAAAAGTTTCTGCGGTTTTCTCCTGTTACCACTGACTTTTCCCCAGGTCTTTTCCCCAAATAGGGGAAGGGGTCAAAATTTGTTCCCCATTTTTCCGAAATCGTTTCTCGCTTAAAATGCTCATTACACGCTTTATTTATGTATTTTTGAGCTTTTTCCAACCTTTTGCTGTTTTTTAGAGCCGTTAATTCATCAAAATTGAGGAAACATTTAAAATTTTTGGTTTGATCGAAGTCTAATCTATAAGAATTGCGGAACAAATTTTCCTGCAAACTATCCAAGAGCATAATGACTTTGAATTACATGAGAAATCGACGGTTAAGTCCTCTATGATGACAAGTGAGAGCCCAAAAAAGATACTAATGTTTCCGGCGCGAAGCGCCGGCAAAATTTTTTGGGTATTGAAATTTTGCGACGCTAGAAAATTAATTTTCCGAACATTTTTTTCAAGAATTAGATTCGAATTTTCTGTTCAAAAGTCGTAATTTCTAGAATTTTATATTTGAAAAATTTAAAAACCGGTAATTTATTAGCAACTCTCACGAACTTGACCGAAAAGATATGAGTAAGAAGAGTAAAAATTTCAGAAAACTATTTACATGAAGCTTTTAGATTGATTTTACGTTAAGAAAGGAATGATCGCTTCAAAAGTTTAGAGACTTGACGTATTGATCTTTCTCAAAAATGTGTCAAGGAAAAAATGCGAATCTTAATTAGATATCAAAATTAAATATTGAAGATTACCAATTAAAACATGAGATAATATGTTTAAGATCTATTAAAGATTAAATGATAGGTGAAGGTAGACATGTTACTGTTAGAAGCCGCGCATGAGCTAGGAAATAAATAATAATGATTATCAAAGTTATAACCGGCGCGAATCGCCGGATAATTTTGAGGTTATGACCTTCGATTCGAAAATGCACCAAAATGCATCTTCTCTGTATCCGATGTGAGCAAACACATGAATCAAAAAATTCTGCACCAGTGCAGAAAAAAACACTGTTTTGGAGTCAGAAACCTGCAAAAATGAGAAAATTCTCGTTAGGTTAGTCAAAATGAGCTGATGAAGAATATATTAGTGTTCTACAAGAGCAGAGAAAGCTTGTTAACGATGGAGTTCTCATGAATTTATCTGCTATTAACATTTCTGTGGTTCCGATTAAAATTATCCAATTTTATTTAGTTCTTAGTCCGGTGCGGAGCGCCGAAATTTTTTTTTGATTTTCACTTTCTAAAACGCTGGAAAATGAATCTTCTTACCGTTGAGAAATAAATGAAAATCAAACTGATGAAGTATCATTTGTCCCCCATTCCGGCGCCGAGCGCCGGAAAAATTTTCGAGTTTTTACATTCCAAAACCGTGGAAAAATAAACGCAAAAGTTCATGTTGCAAATGCTTGAAAAATTTTAAGCATCGAGAGAAACAAATGAGAGAAATGATGAAAAATCTATATTTTCGGCGAAATACTGACTGTAAGCGATTAGAAAATGAAACGAGCTAAGTCGATTGATAGAAACAGTTGAACATTAATTAGTGGAAGTAGATATGCTAACGGAGGCGACTAATAGAAAAAAGTGATTATCAGAGGTCCTCAAGGTCAGATTTTTCAGGTAGGGGTAAAGTTGAAAATTTGCGTGGGTAGTGTAGCTACTAAACAGTTTATTTTGCTTGGAAAGAAGAATCACTAAACATTTCATTTTGTCTGGAAAGAAGGCAACCAGTGATCAATTTTTAGGACTTGAGGTAGGGGTAATACCCCCCTCATACCCCTCCCTATGGGGCGGTATGGTGATTATTATACCGATGATCGGCGCGAAGCGCCAGAAAATTTTGAGATTTTGACTGTTTAAAGTCCACTAAAACGCATTTTTCGGTTTTGAATTCCACAGAACAAAATTTTTTCCACAATAAGGACACCACCCAAAATTATTTTCCCCGTATCCAAATTTTTTTTCTCAAAAGACCTCGTTTGAGAGAAAAACGGTGCTTCGGAATAATTCCGAAGTTAGGATTTATCTATCCACTCTTTTTCTTCAAATAAAGCTTTTTGGGGGAAAAAGTTTTCGAAAGTGGGAAAAAATGTGGGGGTTCGACAAGAGAAAGATTAAGTTTGGTTTATTCAAAAGGTCAAAATCTCAATTTTTCCATTTTTTTTGTAGCCATAATTTTAACCATGGAGTCGAGTTTGAATTCATAATCATCATGGGGAGATTTCCAGAAATTTTAAGTTTAATTTGAATTTTTTCAAATTCATGAAAGTATGAACATTATGTCTTAATATGTAGAAGAATAAAGACATGTTCTCGAACCTATGTTTATTGAATAATTCTTTGAATATTGAATAATTATTGAATAATATTCATAAATTTATTTTCCAGCGTTTTAGAAGGACAGAATCTTAGAAAATTTTTTTAGGAACAACAGAAGAATAAGAGCAGAAGGTGCATTTTCAATACCCTACACTTTTGTGCCAGAAGGACATTAATAAAGTGCTATCTTGGAAGCAGATTTGTGCAAAAATACACGAAAAATCGTTGTTTCGCATACAAAAAAGCTTTCTTGGCCGATGTAGAAAGAGGCCTGTACCCGAAAAACTCCTGATTAGAAATAAAATTTGGACATGTACATCAACTGAATGAGTAGCCATATAATTTAATTATATACATTCCAAAGTATCTTACAAGCCTGTTTTTCGATATTCTTCAATTAAAAATGTTTGGCTCCTAAAAATTAGGCTTTGGAGGCACTTGGCCCATGATTTTCAAAATGAAAAAAAACTTGTTCTGACGACAAAATATCCTTAGAGCAAATGTTTTGTTTGCTGTAATAATCTCCAATCTCACTTTGAAAAGTAATGACTTAACTTAAAACTTCCTGCATGTTACAAATCCTGAGCTTCAAAGATGATAAAGGGCGCTAGCCTGATACCCAAAATGTGTATAACAGAAGTCATATCTTTTGATTCAAGCAAATATTCATTACGTATTATGCATTCAAAGCTGAAATTACATTGTAAATCGACCTTGCTATCTAATCGAAAACACTTGTTTCGAGTAGTTTTGCGCCAATGCCGTGCAAGCCTAGCACCGGGCTGGATCGGCTGAGGGCGACCCTATTCATTATGTATAGGAACATCTTTTTTATGCACAGACACTTGTGCCAATTGGCCCAGAAGGTCGAGAAATTTGCGCAAATGGCGCAAAAAAGTTTTTACCGTCTAAAAAACACTGAAAAGTTTCTGGCCAAAATAGTGTTATGCATTGTCTGTTCATTTTCAAATGAGTCTTGGAAGAACAAAATAATCCACGGAAATCGATGAGCAGACACTGAGCTTGCATCGTAGGCTGAAATCTTTTTTACTCAATATGTTCGCCTAACTGCTAGAGCCAACTTGAGAAAAAAGGTGTCCGTATACGTAGGTTGTTGGTCATTTGCATGAAAATTTTTCTGCGCTCCGAGGCTCTTCATTAGAAAAGAATTGACTGCAGTAAGGCTGGTGTGAACACTCGTCTTTAACTACGTGAGTGTAATGAAGTCTGTAGCCAGGAATTTTTTTTGGAAGGAAGTCACATATTTTTTTCGCTTAATTTACTGAACAATTGGAATTTTTGACTGGACTTTTTCTTGGAGAAAAACCCAGAGGGACCCGGAGAGCTCAGCTCAAAGTACTTTAGGCGGGCGTAAAAGAACCGTTCCAATAACCCAAGTTGTAAATGCTTGCGTTTAAATGCAAGGTTTCTGCCAGACCTACTATACTCCATTCATTTGAGAGTGATCAATGCAGTGATCTTATTAAAGTAAGTTCAACACGGAAAAACCGGTGAAGACTGTAATAAATGAAGAAAATTTTTCATTCATGAGCGTCTAACAGAACAGCTGAAAATATCGTCCCGTAACATCGCTAAATGGTCCAAAAGTTTTCGTGTAACACTCTGACGTCGAGCATAGTCCTATCCAAATTGAATTAGCGTCTAGGTTTCTCGATGATGTTAGCCTTCGCATCAGACATGCACGGCAAGAATTTTCCAGGGGGAGGGTCCTTGGACTTCTCATCGAGGGGATGTGGGGGTGGGTGAGCAAAAAAAATAGAAAAAAGTTCCACAAGCATGCTTTTCATACAAAATATGCATCAAAAATATGGAAAAAACTGTCTTCGAAAAAGTTCGGGGAGGGTGTTTGACGATTTTTTTCAGGCCAGGTAGGCGTGTTCCAGGTCTCAGGTAGGAAAGTTTACCTACCCCCTAATGTGCATGTATGCTGCACATTGTCATTGAGAAATTGAGCGTTTTTCTGTAGTAAAAAGTTTTTTTTTGTATAAAACTGAACATACCTTTCCGGTTATCACTGCGTTTATCATCCTAAACTAAATGGACTATAGTGCCAATTGTAATTATGTTTGTAAAACTATATTACTTTGCACTAAATATACGCAAAAGTCGCGCCTACTCAATTTGCCATCCATTAATACCAGTGCGGTAAGAAAAACTGTTCTAGAAAGGGGTTTTCAATCCGCAAAGGAATGGAATGTTACGAGAATGCTATGATCTTTAGAGCATTGTTCGTCAAGTTTGTATTTTCCTTTTATTTCTGATCTGAATTTTTTTCTAACAAAGATCAAAAAAGATGTTCATAATTAATAACTTGCGAGGTTTTCTTCACTATCCCAACTTTGTTTCCTCAAAATATCCCATCTAAGAAAACGGCGGTGGCAAGCTCAGCAATTCAAAATCAAATACGATTTGGATAGTTATATAGTTCTTGATTTCGAAGAGCTTAATTAAATGTAATGTCGTCAGAACAGTTCGTCAGAGCGGCAACGTCCAGCATTAAATTTTCTGAATTTAGCTAAAATGCTGTAAGTGTGAGATGAATAGGAAGAAATTGTCGGGTGCCCTGGAATCTTATCTACACGAATGTTCAAAAAATGATCGTTTAATCAATTTATGAGTTTACGAGATTAGAACATTTTTATATGCGTTTTGTCGTCTTCATCACTATGAAAACCCACTGTGAACTCCAAACTGGAAAAATTTGATTTCTGTCTAATTTCTTCAAATGTATGACAGAATTTTTCTGTCGAGTCGATTACGTCAATATGCGACAAAATACAGGAAAATATTTTTCCATCAAATTCTCTTATTTTTCTCCATGAATTTCATTCTTCGACAATTCGATGATGTCAGGTCAATCGACCATGTTCTAAACAGCAAAAAGCTGAAGAGCTCTGTTTCATTCAATCATTCACAGGTGTTATTTGACGATATCTCGAACCAGTCTACTTTTTAGATAAAAATCCTGACCGATTAGAAGAATGTACAAAGTATTTCTCCACGATTCAGCAAGCTTATGAGGTTTTAATCGATTCTCAAGAAAGGGCGTGGTACGATCGTCACCGCGAGGCCATTTTGAAAGGAGGTAACTAGGGCAAGACGAGTTGCTCATTTCTCTACTGATAAAATGACAGTTATTAGACATTATTTGATTTTTTAGGTCTCGATGAACATTATAAAGATAACAGTCTTAATTTATTTGCATATTTTTCGAGTGCCTGCTATTCTGGTTATGGCGACGATGAAAAAGTACGAATGTGCATTTTTAGATTTTGCAGACAACCCGAAATCTGGTAAAAACGTTGCGTACTTTCCTGTTGTGACAGAATATTATTTTCTTGGAGAGACCCGTCATGCGAAAATCCCAAAATCTTCTCCGTTAAGGTCTTCTTTATACTAGCAACATTTATTTGTAGTCTACGTAGACTATATATTATTTCAGTCATTTTATTGTGTTTATCAACACGTTTTCGATACCATTGCTCAAGAGGATGCAGATTTTATGGAAAATCAAACCATCACTGATATCCCGCGATTTGGCAACGCTGATAGCTCTTATAGTGATGTAAGTTGTTTGATTTGTTTTCCTTGTTCTTCCTAGTTCTTTTTGATAGCGTTTATTCAGCACACACGTGATGAAGCCCCGAAGTCTGGGGGGGGTGGGGTCGCACGACTTTTTGGGGCCGGCGGTCACTAATTCCCCAAAATTTTGGGGGAGGGGTCTTTGAAGGGAAAAAATTCGATTTTTTTCACCGGAAAAGTTCGAAAAACGGTTCAAAACATATCAACTTTTGTGTTAAAAAAGGGTAAAAAATGTATTAATAACGCGAAGCGCCAAGAAAATTGACGTTCTGACCATTTTTTGTTGAAAAATTGACATTTTTTTCTCAAGAGATTGACATTTTTCATTTTTTCCAACCAAAAGTATGGCAATTCCTATGACTACCATATGGCTGGCCATAGGATTGGAAAATAACGGGGTGGGGGTCGCCTAATGGCTAGGTCGCCTAATAATTTCTGGGTGGGGGGTTCTATAGCACTTCCTCCCAATTACATGTATGTTATGCAGTATATTTTTGAGATTCGACAGAAAATCGTCGCTGTGAAAAACGAACTGTTCCTGAAATTTTAAACTGCTGATATCCGAATTATACAGCCGAGCATTTTTTATTTCGTAATATTATTCTGGTTTTCTTAGGTTGTTGGACCGTTCTACGCTTTTTGGCAAAGTTACTCAACGTCTAAGCCTTATACTTGGTTGGATAAATATGATATTCTACAGGCGCCGAATAGGAGGGTCGTTAGGTTAATGGAAAAAGATAATGCCAAAATTAGAACAGCAGCCAAAAAAGAACGAAACGACGAAGTTCGGGTAAGATATGTTTGTATCATTCCGAGTAATTTGATTCCATTTTTTATATTGTAGGCTCTCGTCGATTTTGTCCGTAAACGTGATCGACGTGTAGCTGCTTATAGAAGATTATTGGACGATCAAAGATTAGAGCAGAAGGCAAAGGTTGAAACCCAAAGAATAACACAGAAACTTAAAAATCTAAAGTGATGGTTTTTTAGAGTTTAGATTTGTCTGATTTTGTTAGTGAATTTTTTCTATATGATCAACTGATCAAAAATTATGTTCTTTTTCTTTAAGAGCGGCTGGCGAGTATAAGGATGCCGAATGGCACGACGCTGATGCTAGAGAGGACGATCTAAAAGAAATAGAATCACATTTTGGTGAGTGTTGATTAATGTATGTAAGGCTTATTTAAGTTGAATTGATCTATATGAGCTCTAAAATTCCTCCTAAATTCCTCCTAAAAGAAGTGTAGATCCTGTTTTTCAGCGGAAGATAGCCAATTTCTTGTTGAAAGTTGACCTGGTTGAAGCGTTTTAGTGTGTCGACTGTCGAGTTGACTTTTTACAGTTGTGCAAGTTTTATGCAAAATTTGGATCCTCATTTATCCGAAACTAAAAGCAATTTAATCAATAAAAAGTTTAAAAAATTGTAATCTTCAGTCGACCTTTGTTGAAAATTGCTAATTTGCAGCTCCGAACGTGCACTGCAAGAATTTTCCAGGGCGGAGGATCCTCGCACTTTCTATCGAGAGGGGTGGGGGTGGGCAAGCAAAAAAAAGTTCCGCAAGCATGTTTTTCATATAAAATATACTTAAAAATCATCGAAAAAGTCTTGGAAAAAAGTTTAGGGAGGGTGTTTGACGATTTTTGTGGGCCAGTTAGTATTTGAGGGTTCATGTAAGGAGAGTTTATCCCTACCCCCTATGTGCATGTATGTGCGGCTGACTTTGCACAATATTGACCAACTTTGCCGAGAATGATATATTTTAGAATTTTTTTACTATTGAATGTATTTCTGCAGACGATTTTGGTCCGCGCATTAACCAGGTTAGATCAAATCCAAATCAGGACGATAGTGACCGTGATAATATAGCGGAGCCGGGTGATTACGCGCGTCTAAGTGACGATGAGAACGATTTGGATGACTTAGACATTGACTTATACTGCGTAGCATGTGAAAAAATGTTCAAAACAAAAAAGTCGTACGAAAATCACGAGCGATCAAGACGACACAAAGAAAACGTCGAACTATTGAAAAGCGTGATGGCGGAAGAAGAAATTCAATTATTAGGCATTGATAAGAAAATTCAGAAATCGAACGACCTCGACGATAAATTAGTACAGGAAGATGCTTCTGATATGCACTTGTTAAAAAAATCCAGTCGATATTGTGTCTTTCACACAAACTGTGCAACAGAATATTGAGGATTTAACATTAGATTATGGTATGGATGTTAAAATTAAAGTCAAAACAAAAAAATTGACTGGAAACGGGCCGAAAAACGATGAATCGAAACAAAACCGGTGTCAAACTTGTGGCGAAACGTTCCAGACTCGAAATAAATTATTTTCGCATTTGGAAGATAGTGGTCATGCCGCCTTGAAAATGCCTTCATCCAAACAAATGAAGAAAAAGAAGCAGAAATATTGACTTTCGTGAATACGTGACGTTTTGCTGTCTATTTCTCTTCATAGGGTCGCTTGCAGATGTCAATTTGTACCAGTGGAAGTTCATTTTCTTGTAAATGGTCCGTGATTTCATCGGATTATCGAGTCGCCCATCTGTCGGACTTCCGACGCACAGCCTATGAAAAATTTTTCTGACCATCAGAGCTCCGAATGTAGAAAATCAAGGATGTTGAATTCTAATGAGATCATCTGCTGCGGTTGTTGTAGTTTTTCTACTCAAAGAATTTGCGTGAAATAGAATTACGTTATAAATGGTCGTCGTTTGTCTCACTTCAGGCTGTTAGAGGCAGTCTTGTAAGGCTCCAAAAAAGGATTGCAATGGTTGCAAGTAAAATAGTTGGAATAAGCGCAGAAAGTTGTGTTAGGGTAAAGTTTGAGCCTGATTGATCAAATATTGTATCAGCAATCACAAGCCAAACTTGAGCTTTTGTCACGCCTTCCCTGACCCAGTAGATGGCCCCATAACTGAGGAAGTATGTAAGGCATCGAAGTAAAACTTTGGCATTATTCATTCCAGACCTAGGGGAGCGCCCGGTAAAAATTTCATGAATTTTTGAGATGGTCGAGTGGGGCAGTTTTTCAAATTTGAATTATTCAACGTGAAATTACCCTAGTGCAAAAAAGTTCCGAGTAGCCCGGATGTCCCAAGTAAACCAGCATGTCTTGCAGTCCCCATGTGTGCAAGTCTTGCAGAGCTACTTGGGACATAAGAAATTTTCTACAGTAAACTTAAAATGAACATCTTTAAACTTGTACGGTATGTTGGAGCGGTCCATAAGCTACAAAAAAGTATTTACACGTGGCACTAAAAAATAATAGCATAAGCACTACATAGAAGTTTGCAGATAACGAAATCGACCAATCATGATGCAGTTTGCACCGTGCTATCTGCCACCAGGCTGTCACGATAAGTGAATTTGTAAATTATGTAAATTAAGTTAAGCTTAAGTTTACTGTATAATTTCGTCCAAATTAGTTTCGTGTACAGTAATCCATTTTTATTTTACTCGGAAACCATTAGGAAAAATGTAGGTTAAGTAGCCTATTGTTTTGTACATTTTTGACGATAATTTGCCAAAACCATTAATGCATTTTCGTTCTATTATTTACTCGGAAATCGTAAAATATGTATGGAAAGGATTACAGTAGGAAAATAAGAGCCCAAAAAACAGAGAACTACTTTGGTCCACTTACCAATTCCCACCCTACAGGTGGACAACTTCAAGGAACCCGTCATAAGCAAGTTCAACCAATCAGGTTCAAACGTTTTCCTCCCATTCCCAATAAACAATTCTAGCAAATGAGATTCCCCTCACCAAAACCCCTTCTCTTTTTCCGGATCCTCGGAAAAAAAACGGAAAACAGTCAGTTCGTTCTTCGGATCTTTCGAAAATCGGCAGCGTCTCAGTTTACCGACTACGTGAGTTCCCTACCTCTTCGTGCATTTTTCTTGGATGACGTTCATCCGTCCAGTAGTTTGTATTTTTCTTGGATGACGTTCATCCGTCCAATAGTTTGTATTTTTCTTGGACGACGTTCATCCGTCCAGTAGTTTGTATTTTTGAGGACGACGTTCATCCGTCCAGTTGTATGTGTTTATTGGCGACGTTTATCCACCAATATTTTATCTTCGGGACGACACCTATCCCTCCCTAGAATCTCACCTCCCCCCATATTTAGTAGTTTCTCAGATTCCTTTTCACTCAGTTGCTCTTATTCTCCTGCCCGTGTCCCCTGCCTTATCCACATTATTGTAATTTAGCCTGTTGATATTCAATTCTAATAAACGAATATTTTAGAGGTGTTTACGTAACCAGAAAAATTACCCATTACGTAACAAGGCCAAGATGTGAATTTTTTTCAACTTTTTAAACAACAGGGCCAGATTTTCTTCTGCGCTTAAAACAAATTACAGCCATCGCGATGATATTACGCCTTCTACAATACCGCAAATCTTTTTTCCACATTTGTCCAAAGTCCCGCAGTCCCAAGTAACCCTTTTTTTAGTGCTCTTTATTGAAGGTCGCTAACTCTTGTTATATAAGCCCCTCCTTGTTTTCAACCAACTGGGCAGCTGTGAAAACGAATTGATGGATGCTTTTTACGAGGTTCTAGTTTAACATTTCAAACTTTAAAACTTTGACATTTTAAGCTTTAAACTTTAAAACTTTGGCTTTGAAGAAAAAATGGATTTCTATCCAATTTTAGGTTTTGTAGTTGCGACCCTTCTGGTCTTGGAACTGACTCTGTGCCTACTTTCAGGTTGGCCTCATTTGTCTCAGGGGTGCATGGAATCCCGTTCACGCCATCCGCTTCCCCGCATTACCACGGCGGAATGACTTTTTTGAAAGTTTGACTGCAGCAGGTGGGATGGCCGAACCTCCCGTTGACAATTACCGTTTATTTCACAAAAAAATTTCTGTGAATTTTCCTAATCCACTACACAGTTTACAGTGTATGCAGTCCCGACACACTACACAGTAAGCATGCATATTCATTGAGAGTGGAGTATCAATGTTGCCAACCCAAAATGCAAAGTTTTTTCGAGGTAAGGTTTTGAGGTAAGGTCTGGTGCGTACTTTTGGTCAGGGTTTTCATTTTCCTTTGAGGTTTTTGATGATTTTTAAAATGTTTATTGATGTTGAAGTCATGTGGTTCTTGCAATTTCGGCCAACAGCGCCGCTAGTGAAAGATGCTTTAGCATGGTAAGCCACCTGATTACAGATTTGTGAAGCAGTTTAAATCCAAAAACTACGAATGATGCTCTTTTGTTCAATAGTCCCAGCAAACAGTTGTGGTGAGGATTTAATTTTGAATGCCTATATTGAGAAAATAAATTTGTTTATAGCTTGTAATCAATGAAACTTACGAAGCAGCTTCAATGGAACATGTTATATAGAAAAACTGAATACATTATCTCGCAGGATTCCCCCGGAATGGGAAGACAAGGTCAGCAGCGAGATTGGTTTAAAGTAATGCTGGCGGGAAGCAGGCCAGATTTTTAATCACGCGCAGAGCCGTTCTAAGGAGGGGGGGGCGAGCTGGATGGCCATCCAGGGCCGCTAAAAATCTTTTAGCCCATGCTTGAAGAATGCCTTTTTTAGTGCCCGTGAATAAAATTTCTTATTTTTGTATGCAACTCTACAAACATAATTTTGTTGTCAGTTTATTAAATTATTTTGCTGTTAGCAGGGTGTCCAGCAACCTAGAAAATCTGAAAAAGTCAGAGAATTTTGATTCGGATTGTTATGATGTAGTTATTATCTATACCAAGATGAGCCCTAATTGGGCCAACTTAAAATTCGTACTTGTGCTTGAAAGAAGTGGTGTTTTTAAAAATACCATTAATGCATTTCAGATATAGATAGTATTTCTGGTATTTTTTAGTGTTTTTGGTATTTTATGGTGTTTTTGGCATTTTTGGTTATTTATGGTGCTTTTGGTACTTTTTGGTATTTTATGGTGCTTTCGGTACTTTTTGGTATTTTATGGTGTTTTTGGTACTTTATGATATTTCTAGTAATGTTGCATATTTCATTGGTATTTTGTCATTCGAATTTTTTGAGTAGTTTTATGATAAAAAAAATTTATAAAAAAATATACTTGAGAGGATGTACAAACCCTCATAATCTGTATACTTTCCACTGTAATGGAACAAGATTGTACAGAACATTACAACATATAAGCATATAGACATTTACTACAAAAATTGTTCAACTTTTCCACCAATCGGGCATGCTTTTGGCAAAGCTCAGCCAGGCTTTCCATATACTCCCTTCAGAGCTTTTGTGATTCTGACGAAAAGAAAATTCTTCTAGATGAGCTGATAAGCATTCACAATTTTTAAGTCCATGCATGGATCCTATATTTTGGTGTATCAATCCCCACAAACCCTCAATATTATTTGTATGTGTGCCAGACTCTGCAACAAATTCACGATTATGGAAGACAACATCATGCGTATAGCCTAAATTGTGAAGTTTCGTGTATGTTGCCAAGTCATCATGATAGATTTTTGCACTAGTTAGTATGTGTTTCTCGATCAAAGGCAATAAATTTTCCTTTGAAGCACTGTTGATGAGGTACAAGACACATTTTCGACCCAATTTTTGAACTATACCAAACACTAGGTGTGTTTGCTTTGATGTACCTCGTTCGTTCTTTGCTTTTTTGCCCATGAGGCTTTCATCCAATTCAACACAGTTCTTCAGTACTGCGAAAACAAGCATCATCAAAAGAGTTGCACTTCACATGTAACTCTTGAAAACTGTAGTTATTTGCTACTGAACTTTGAGAATGATTTCACATAGACAATTAGACCAAATCTCAAGGATTCATTCAATTCTGATACCTTTATGTATTGACAGGAATTCACTTCATCCGGCCTAATGAGAGCAATAAAAGATGCTGGCCAGCATCTAATTTGGGCCAGTGATGAATTTTGTGCTGGCCTAACTCATGCTCTGAATCCAAAAGACAAGGAGTGGTGCAGATTTTGGGCCACGTTGAACAGCTTTTATTCTGGAACTGGTATGAGTAAAGCTTACACACAAAAAGCAGCAACATCTGATTCTGTATTTTTTTGATTTGTGGAGCTACACAACCTCAGCCATTCTGTTCGATTCTGGAAAAGCTCATTTCCACTGACGATGGTTTGATTGATCGATTTCTTCAGCTTTCTATTCCTTTGAAAATATGCAAATTTCTCTCAGCTTTACAACGATCAGTGGCCACTATTCATCCTGACTGGCCTTTCAAATTATTATCCTATATATAAGACTACCACCAAATGGTAGAGCCAATAGGCTACCAATTATCACCAGGTGCCGTGGAGGAGCTTCACACCTTTTGATTAGCTGAAAAAGAGCAAACAGATATGGTTGTTACTGATGCCCTAGAGGCATTGGCAGGATCTTCAGATGATATCAACATTTCTTTTGATTTTGGCCACAGTAAGGACATTGACAATGGTCTTCGATTGGCAACATTATTAAATGTTCTTTGATCTGGATTTCAATATATTCTTTGTGACAATCCTGAACAAGAAATTTCTCGACAAATTTGGCCTGAATGCTTTTTACTCACATTTGAATTAATATCCATCAAGAAAGGTCAATTGAAAATTTATTGTAATATAATTTTCCAAGATCCTGATAAATTTTCGAAACAAAAACTGATTGGATCTGCAAATCAATCAGCAAATTCAAAATCACCCAACATATGCAAAATGATCCTAAAGTTTTCTGGCCCAATTGTTACATCATCAATGTTGATCAGAAAAGCACTTGTTAACGCAAATAACTGTGTGACAATTATGAAAAATTTGGGCGGAATTAAGCAAGACGATCATGCCTATATAGGTATTTACAAAGAGATACTTGTTGGTGACACACGAGCAACATCTTGTTTTTTCAAAGCATGACCCGAAAAGATATCTACTGACTACCTTGAAGAAAATGATGCGACCATTGCTGAACACACTCGAATTTTCCAAGAAAATATTGCCCCCCCCCCCCATCAGCCGTCATCTGGATGTTCGTCTTTTGTCAGTGATTGGACAAAGTACTATGACAAAATTTCGCATGTGTATGAATGCAAAAAAGAATCAATGTGAAAACATTTGAATTTTGTTCTCAGTTTGCAGTGAAAATTTACCGCAGATGTGAAATTAAATATCTTTTGTTTCTAAATCAGATGCTATAATACAACATGATTAATCTGGGCAGTCACAACTCATTATGTGTAAATATGTACAACTTCAGTGGATAAGAATAGTGTAGAATTTCCTGTACGTAATTGAAAGTGACAGGAAAAACCAGAAAATATTAAAAGTGAAAAACCACAAACTTAAAATGGAGAAACACAAAGAAAACAAAAACAAAAAATAAGCAGAGAGTAAAAAATTCCGAAAAATAGCATAGAATATTAAAAAACACAATAAAACACCATAAAATACCATAAAATACCAAAAATACCATAAAATACCAAAAAATATCATAGGATACCAAAAATACCATGAAATACCAAAAGTACCATGTGTCACATGCCGACGAATTTCGTCTAATGTCACGTGATTCAAATCACAATTTTTCATTGTTTTTCGTTACATTTTGTGTTACAGTAATTTACATTAATTTTGTGTTTCGTTTTTATAATTCTTACATGCAATTTATGTGTGTACTTTTATGTTTCATTTCTGTTTCATTTGCGCACATTTTAGTTCCGTTTGGATTTATTATTTTCCATCCCACACTTAGACTATGGTATGTACCCGCTAGTCAAGAATTTCCGTTAGAGATAAGCTCTCCAAGCTCATCACTGTAATTGGAGCACAACATGCACCTCTTATCAGTAAAAACTAGTGACGTTTTGCAACGTGAAGCGACTAGTTTGAAATTCTCACTAGTTGACGTTCCTATGTTAAGCATGGAGAGTGAAAACTCGCCCCAATGCTTAACGTTGTGAACTGGAAAATGTCTATGTAACCATAGGCATCTTCTGCAGCAATTTCTGCTGCAGAAAATAGCTTGGGGGAGTGTTAACTCTGCCCAAGGCATACTGTAGTTTATGGAGCCCTTTAAAAGGGCATGTTTCGTTAGTTTGTCACTCTTTTCTGGACCTAATTCGTTGTTGCATCTTTTTAGCCTGCATCTTGCATTTGCCGTTCATCGTTATTATTATATTTTTTACATTGTCAACTGCGTTCGCCGCACGTGGAATAAATTTGCATATTTTCGCCTCTGGCCTTCTTTTATGTTGCCTGCTACAGTAACCCAACTGTTGGAGTTCACCACCCATACCTGTTGATTGAGAACCCCCGTCGCCCTCCCTGAGGAAACGCTTGATACCGCCACCTGCCGACCTGCAGCCCCATTACCGCCTATGCCCGATCACTCCGGATTCCCGTACCCGCTCACCGCCATCCGTAGGACCCCGCTTTGACCCTAGAACTCATCGCCCAGCGCCGAGTAATATGAGAAGAGGATTTAGTGAGTCTTCTCAGGGGTTATTATTGTTGAGGGTATATTTGTGGGAATCTCCCCTAGGCTAGTTTCCCTTGGAAGTACCCTCAGTTAAGAAAGCCCACAGACCCTTAAGGTCAGGGCCAATAAGGGGATTTAGGTTAACGATCGGGTCCCCTACAGTACGCCATTCTGCGAATGGCACCATCCCTCATTCTCAGTGAATGAGGACTAGGGATTGGCACCCCTGACCCGGCCGCGTTGTCCATTATTCTACAGCATAACCCAAGGACAAGGCCCAGGTACACCACAGGTTTACCTGTGGTAGTACCAGCTGGGTTAGGTTCCCGATGTAGATAACCTCACGGAGCCACCCAATAGGGTCACAGCATGCCACTTCCAGTGACATGACCATATTTCCTATGGGATATGGTATGGGTTTCCCATCAATGTGACTGATCACTAATTCAGTTAATGTGACATGGCTCCCAATTTCTACTTAATGTGACATGGTGAGGCTGGAAAATCGACCTTTAAGCCTGACTTCACTGTCCTTAGGAACGAACCTTTACCCTTTTGAGTGGAGATATCTCTTTCAATTAGGTAAAATTTCGGTTTGAGTGGGGAAACCTCTCTCAGATCATGAGAATCGCCACTTGAGTGGGGAAACCTCTCTCAGGTCAGCGGATTCGCATTCAAAATGGGATTACTGACCCTTAGGATAAAATTTATGCTCTCATGTAAGCGGATACGCCCATAAGAAGGTACACTGCCCCTTAGGTCTGAATAGGGCCTTATATTCGAGTTTAACGCCAACTCAGATAGCACCGCATTTGAGTAAGAATTTAATTACTGTAGGTCGGGATTTGCCCCAGAGTAATCAAATTAATGATTCTTGCGTGTAAATTATCGCCTTATGAGTACAGTAACACCCGTAAGCTTTAATTAATCCCCTGGAATCAGATTTTTCTGGAGAGTCGATCCCCAAGAGTCATAAATTCCCAGAGTCAAGTAAATAGAGTATTCTGCCTTAAATCTCCTTTGAGCTTCTTTTTTTCCATTTTTCTCTTCTTTCGGGCTCCATCCACTGCGTGTGATCGGATAGGTTACTGTACCACCATATGGCTATTTGGTTACAGTATGACTGCAATTTGCATGTACTCTAACTACAGTATACCTAGGTATGGGTACTTGAGTATCACAGCCCATGAGGTTTTAACAGCCCCTGAGGGTTTCGGGATCTCCGATCATGAGATACAGTACACCTTCCGCTCTTGATTCTGGACGTCAAGTGTGATCGTGATTTGTTATCTGTGTCCCGTACGTGTGTCAACACACTTTTTCAAAATTTTTCTTATCTTCACTGAGCACTAGCTAAGTTGCTCATTTTTCTGGCCAAACAAGCCAAAATTTTACTGTTGACACATATAACACCGTACTTAGAAGATCACATAGCTTATCTCTTGGGCCTCAAATTTTATTTTATTTACTTTACTTTATATTTTTTCTCAGTCTTCTATGCCTAAAGTGTGACCCAATTATAATAACTTTTTCACCCAATCAATTTTCTTATCTCAAACATCAACTCAAAGAAAAACTAATAACCCATTTTCTTCTCTCTCTCTTTCTAAACAAACAAATTAAAATTTTATCTCCTTTCCTTCCTACCAAAAATAATAAAAACATTCTCTTTTCACTTCTATTCAAATTTATCAACAAAAAAAACATTTTCTTCTACGGGTCACACATAGGTCATAGTTGGCAACCGTTCAGTAGGTCATTTTTATTATTTTTTTCACTACTGTACGGTCTCCTTCTTTTCTCTCTCTCTCTAGGTGGTTGCATGTGGTGACGACCTTACCAATCATGACTGCTGACGTCAGCAACAACTACTTATTGTGTTGTTGTTATGAGGTGATGTGTCTTGGCGACCCTACCTCTGACGTCTGCAACTACCTCAAATGCTGCTGTTGCACTGAGGTGTGACTAGCGGGGTCAAGCCTCTGACATCAGCAATGGCTGCATAGCATGTGGCCATTAAGGGGTTGATGGTTCTCTGTGTCCTCCCCCTGTGTGTGCAGCAGCTGCATCCTTTGCTGTTGCTTTGGGGTGGGTGGCCCTCTGGCTCTACCTCTGAGGTCAGCAATGGCAATGTAACAGGTTGTTATTGCGGGATGGTGACCATATGGCACTGTCTTTTCTGACGTCTGCAACAGCAGAGGCTCGCGCTGTTGCACTAGGACTGGTCGGTTATTCCGGCTTCAGTCCTTGACGTCAGCAACAGCAATGCACCATATTGTTGTTCAGAGATGTGAGGCCTTACAAACCACACATCTGGCGTCTGCAACAACTGCATCTCATATCATTGTTGTAGGATAACTGAGACTCAGCTATTACCTTATGACATCAGCAACGGCGATGCTCTGTGTTGTCGTAGCAGGGTTGCTGGCCTTAGGGCCACATCTACTGATGTCCACAATGATGATGTCTCTATTCCAGTATCGGAATTAAGACTTTACAGTCTTACTCTGGGGTCTGCAGCGGCGATGCCCTGTATTGCCGTAAGAAGTCTGTAGCCGTAGGCTCTTACTTTTTGGCGTACATACTGCAATATGAGACTATGGCACCTACATCCCAGTTACCTGAGGTCAGCACCGAGTGTGTGGTGGTGTATATCACATCTCTTGATGTCAGCACCGGGTTAATGTGGGTTTCCAAGATGCCACTTGAGTCATAGGTGATGATTGGGGTATTACCTTCTCACCTACGGCTCTTGTTTAAGGGTTGTGTCTGTGTGTCACTGGTGCCTGGGAAACATCAGTATACATGCTCACTCAACCTGAGATGCACTCGGTCCGTGATACTAATCAAGTTATCCGCAAGGGTAGCGGCACTGATGGATCAGCACACGACTACCTTTCTGAGCTTTAACTGCAGGTTCGAACGGGTTTACACTCGGCCTCAGCTGGGTTGGTTGTTCGACATAGGCAACAGTTAGGCATTTGCAGTCGGTACTGCCTATGTCTAACAACCGCAATGGTTGACAACCTTCTTGTAAATTTCTTATCTAAATTCTCGCATTTCTTTCTCATCTATGATCTTCTTTAGTGTCCCCACCAGAATAATTCCTCAGGAAATACGGCACAGCCACTGGTTGGGCCTAAAGTGTAAAAGGCCCCTCTGTAATCATTCTCTACACTCAAACTCCTTCGTTAGCTGGCCTAATAATGTCCGCACTAGAGTCGCCCTTAATCCTGAGTCCACCTCCGTTGGTTTGTCCCTATAGCATAATATGCCGCTAGTCGGCCTAAGCGAAGGTGTTCGAGCCTGCCTAAACATATTACAACTAAGTCCGCCTTAGCCCCTCACTTTACACTCATTTATTCGAGACAGACTGTACCCCTGATCTCAAGATGGGTTGAGCCTAGCCTCGATTCATAGGAGGAAGCCTGCATTTCCCCACCTCCATTTAGGCACAGCTGGGCCAAGGACCCCCATGCCACCCATTTACTGACTGAGTGTGTCAGAATAGCACCTCGGTACCTGGTGCTCTTATTCTCCAACTGGTGACCTGCGATCCCCACTTCATCTCAGTGACTGGAAACCCGGCCCCCAGCTGTATATAATACTCCTGGAGAGTTCTTGTTCTGTTCAAGATGCGCACTCCCGTTTTGGGCACGGTTGTAGAATATATGCGAATGTCGTCCCCTTGGGAACCTCCTGTCTAGTCATCACACTTTTCAGAGTTCGCAATTGCTCCTAGTGAGTGAGGCTGATTGCATAATAGCGCATCCCCTTTGTGTAGTCTGGTGTGTAAACTAATTTTGTCCTTATCTATTTATTCCCATTAAGTTTTCTTTAAGTTGTCCCCTTTACTTATTAATTCTTAAGCTACTTCACGCGCTACTCCTGGTGAGTAGGACTTTGTCAGTTATGAGCCCTCCTATATCCAAACTTTGTAAACAGCACAACAGACTTAACCTCCAAATAAAATTCCCTTTTGGGGTGGTTTATCCATACGTCCTCACGTCATCCTTTCTTTTACGGTTGGGAAACCACCATTTCATTTTAAATTTATTTACTTTCGGTTCCAATAACCAGGGTCAAGCCCCATTAATTTCTAAAGTTTGGGTATAACTTTCCCTCCCTTTACACATGGGTTATCCCCTCTCTAAATACATAGGTGACCAGATAAATTCCCTTCTGAGTCAACTTATCTTTCCTTCTGGCCGTTCTGAGGGTTAAACCTTGTTCTTTTCTAGTCCCATCGTTGAGTGGTCACTAGTTATTGTAAAGAACAAGAACTAAAGCCTCAAAAATGCCATCGTGTAAACTGTCTCGTAATTCCCGCGCCTCTTTGCCAGGTGACTACAAAAGTAACACTTACTTCACTTTCACAAAATAGAGACAGCCAGATGTTCCTGTCACCTTAGTACTAAGCTTAAGCAGACAAGTGAGCCCCTCTCTATTCAGTTTGATCGAATAGCTTCACAGGCACGATTATCAGTCTTAGATACCTTACAGGAAGACGAATTCTCATCTATGAAGTCAGAAGTTGATTTACCTTCACAGATTGAAAATAAGGTCCAAGCTGCATTTGAGAGTGCCCTTGGGCCACTCAACCAAAAGCTGGAGGCTATGAATGGCAGAAGGCACCCTCCAGTGTCCAGCTTCATGGCCCCTCCTGCCTTTTCAGGTGCTTTTGGTGAGTCCATAACGGATTTTATATCTCACTTGACCCGTTTCTTTACACTTCAAGGGGTAACAGAAGTGGATCATGCATATAAAATTGCGTTTTTGGAGTCTTGATTCACAGGTCCTGCTCTCGCATCCTACCGGGACTTTAGCAGTGGTACTCTGCAGCCTACCCGCTATGAAGAGTTCACAGCTTTTCTAAGGAGAGACTTTCCAGTAGGGCGTGACTCAGATCTGCATCAGCAGTCGATCCAGGATCGCCTGCAGAAGCTGACTGAGTCCGCGATACTCTACCTTGAGCACCTTAAGAGACTGTCCAGGGTGGCTTATCCGGATCTCGCGACTGACGTTAGGGATTCAATTGTAAAACCTATCTTTCTGAGAGGGTTGAAACCAGTCCTTCCAGATAGTATTAAGTTCAGGGAGTTCACAACTCTTGAAGAGACTCTCAAAGCAGCCTGTTACGCGGAATCGCAAATTTTTCGGGATGAGATTAGGTATACTACCCCATCTAATGCTATTTTCTCTTCAAAACAAAGGACCGCTGACAACGTCAGGTCAATGTCGAATCAAAGGGGCACCGCTCAACGTCCGTCGGCAACACCATCCGACGAAATTTGACGCTTACAATCGGAGATGGCCCGGCCTACGGCCCACGTTGCCCGACTTACGGCTCAGCAAATGGCTCCGCCTCCGAGAAATTCGACGCCGTCAACAACGCCATCGACACCTGTCCAGACTGCTGGCGATCGCCCGTCAGGGGCACATTTACAGATGTGCTCCTACCATGGACACTGCACCCACAACGACGCTAATTGCTGGGCCCAACATCCCGATAGCACCAGCCCTAGCACCGCTACTGCCACTGGCGCCAGCTGTTGCTATTTTTGTCAAACAAGGGCGCATCCGACCAACTGATGCGACAGACCCTGCCCACATTGCTGAAAGTTACGAGTGCACAGGGCTTCGGCGTGCCCAAATCCGATTTCGACATTGCCTGGTGAGACTAACTTTGGTAATTCTGATTACTCTCCTCAGGGGGCAAGTGGAAATTTTCGGCGTTATGCTAATCCAACTCCTCATGGGACAGGGAACCAATATCGGTCACCCCCACGGCAAAATAATGCTGTAGGCGCTACCGATGGTCTTCTTCATCCAAATCTGTTTGATCGGATGATGAAGTTCTGGCTAAACATCTGGGGGATCACTCACAACTGTGTTATCCTGTCTGTGTAATCAGTATTGGGTTTTCAGCTGCTGCAGTGGTTTCGGGATCGACTCCGTCGCCAGCCTTTCCCCTGCCGCCACCGAAATATGCAACGCCGGTCAACGTAAACCCGTCAACGACACTGAAAATGACTGGCAACATCAGCGTAATCGCGTCATATCGACCGACGGAAGGTACATTGGCGCCCCCAGCACATGCTATCGCCCAAGGACTGCCGCCCTGAATTCCTATGGACTCCGCGTTGGAGGTCGTGGGTCAATTGGAATGGATGAATCTGATAGGTAAACTACCTTCTTTTTCTGACATTTCAGGTCTGAAAATCAGATATCCTTATAAGTTACCGGCTTTAATGATTTCTCGTTTACAGATTCCTCATCCGTCACCGACACAATGCGGGCTGTGTGGTCAACGGATTTGGCCAAGAAATATCGGCAACTCCCATGGGCACTACTCAATGAGCCGTTGGAGGTTGAGGCACTTATGGCCGCCAATGTGGTGCTATTGGCGCCAGCAGCGTTGCGGATATTGGGACCCGACGTCGCTCGACAGGCGCTTGAGTTTATCGCTGACAGAACTATTTGCGCCACCCCAGTGGACAAGATCCTGTTAGACGGTGAACCGTCATTGCCGGCAGTGGACGCCGTCGGCTGCTCTGTGGAGGAAGCCAGTCACAATGTGTGGCCCACAGCAGTTGTTGCCATGCCACTGACTACTAGGACAACGGGAGCCCAAACACTGGCGGCAATTGCTCAACAGCAACTGGTCGCCAACCCCTTTGGAGAACCGTTGCGCGCTGTCAGCAATGGTGTCAGCATCACCGAGGCGTCGCCATTTCCGGCGGCAACCACCCCGCGGTCCCCGAAGATTGGCGTTCTTTGCGAAGTCCACCTGTGCGGAGGCTTGGTCATCGATTTCCCTGGAGAGGACCCGATATCGTCCGACGACGATGACGACGAAGAATGAAGCCGCCCGACGGGTGAAAACTGTACATTTTGGTGTATATTTACGAGCACTGTTTGTAAATATTTTGCATATAATAAATCGGGCCTTTGTGACACTACTGTTCTTAGGAATGAGCTAATTAATTGGGCCTTTGTGACACTACTGTTGTTATGAATGAGCTCCGCAACACATGCTACTCAATACCAATTTTGTGGTCTTTTAAGAAGCGGTCATCCACTTGAGTTACCTCAAAAAGTTGAATGCAAACCACCAAAATCTTCATGGAGTCCGTGACGCATGAATGTTACAGTATATGTACCTATTTCTGATCCAATCACTACTTTAGCATGGAAATGTACTTTGCAAAACTGTAAGGTATGTACTAACACTGGTTTTTCTGGATCTAGGGGCATTACTGCAGACGTCATTACCACTCAGCATCTAGTGCCTGCAGTGTGTACACTGGCGCATCACACGAAGGTGTTTGGTTTACAAAAGCTTGTGGAGATACGTCCTGGCTTTTATAGCACTAACCAAACACTGGAGGTGATGTATTCATGGTGCTGCAATGACATCTGCAAGACAGCAACTAACCTCTTCATCGAGGAGGGACAGGTCGCTTCGTGGGATGGCACTACAGCTCTAAGTACCTTAGGAGATGTAGGTGGATGCAGTCCCACTGCAGGTCAATGCACTACTCTTGACGGGGTAATTGTTTGGCCTGCCACAAACTTTACAGCACAGTGTCATTATTGCCCTCAGGGTAATTATACTGCGTCTGTATCAGGGAACCATATCATCATCAATGATTTGCTGGTTGCCCTGAAGATCCTGGGAAACTCTCGTGTGTTTCAGTTGTGTCCTGACCTCCGGTTGAACACAGTGCGAATGGATCAGGGTCTTCTTCTCGCATCCATTGAAGATTTAATTTGACCCAGACGTTGTTCGGATTGGCGAAGGACTCTGTCCCTGACCCCGTCAATGCCAAACTGAACTACCTGGCTCAGCAGATCAAAGAATCGGAAACTAACAATTTTCGATTTATGTGGCTTGAGTTGTGTTCTCACGCTCAATGCTACCTTGATCTGACTTGGCAGTTGCTTTGTTTTGACCCTACATTAGGAGCCTGGGCAATCCTGCAAAGGAATGATCTGACGGCAGAATTTACGGGTGAAGCACTGATGATATGGCCGTGTCAAAAGGTCAACGCCACTTATGTCTACCATTCATACCAGGTGGGGGCACCTGTTACAAGGATCTACCCATACAGGTTGGCGGTACCATTTATTTTGCCACCCCCGGTGGCCCAGGTCTCACTAAATTCAGCCCAAAAGTGCCGTGTGACCATCACTTTACGGGGGTTTTCCAAAATTGCTCCGGCTGGTTTACTGAGTCTGGCACGCTCCATGTGAGCCACATTCCGCTTGAACTGTTCTGGAAACAGCGCTTCAACGTCACTCACTTTGATGCTCCTGCACTCTTTCACGATCAGTTGGCGATGACCCCTTCAAGCTTTGCTTTCTTTAAACAATACGTTTACAAGACTGAGCAAATTGAAGCAGTCTTAAACTGGTTGGTCAATTATACTGCTGGTCTATCCCTCCAACCAGATACTATTTATCAAGTGGTTGCAGGGGTGGAAGCTGACATCAAAGCCTCACTGGAAGGTGTTGGTCTGGCCGCAAACCACGTGATTACTGGTCAGCAGCACAACCTCATACAGGACTTACAGTCTCTTTTGAGTGGGCCAGTGCAGTTGATCTTTAACACACTCATCACGCTGGCAGTGCCGGCCGGTACAGGATTTCTCATCTATGTTGGGGTCTCCTATTACCTCAGTCACCGCCTGTGGAGAAGACAGGTTCGGTTTGTTAGCCAATACTCTCCGTTGAACCTCCTTCCGAAAGTTCAGCATTGGGTAGGTTTTCATTACGTACAGAATGACGTGCCAACTCAGTTAGACAGGATCACTCCATGTTTTGTTGTACTGGTTGACCACAAGGAGACTCCTGCTTTCCATGATACTGGTTATCCACGGACCATCATTAGTCAACGCCTTCACAAAGCCTTGATTAAAGAAAGTCCAAAGGCGGCGATGGCTTTCCAGCAACATCACGACTTTAACCCATTGATGAGTATGGGGAAGCTGTCCATACCCTCCTATCGGGACCGTATGAGATCATGTTGCCTGGAACCTGTCAGCCCCACACAAGAGTGGATATACATCTCCATGTGTGTAAGACTACGTCTCCTTTCTGGGCACCGGTCGATCTGATTCTCGGATTGGACTTTCTAGATCAATTCCAGAATATCACATTTGATTACCAACAACAAGTCTGTCGATTGAATGTGGTAGAACTGCCACTTCTTTCGACAGCGGCTGAGATTGAGCAGGTCGAACCCTGGTGGGAGAACACACGTTCCCTATCAAGGGCCTCCCACAGGTCTGGGTCCCGATCCAGATCAAGGACTTTGTCCATCTCTCGGCCACCCTCGTGAGCTTCCTCGGTTGCCTCATCACGTGGATCAACCAGAGGTAGCCGGACCTCTTCTAGACGGGCCAGTAGTCATTTTATGGCTAGGTCAGGGTCAAACTGTCCTCGACCCCCACCTGGAAATTCTCCAGTTACACTAGAGAAAGGTCATTTTCGTGAGCCTAGTGATTCTGATGCACCTGCATCCCCTGTACTAGAGGTGCCACCACTCTCTGATGTTGAGGTCGAATCACTAGGAGCTACTCAGAGCTCAGGAGAGCGATCGGATCATGTACTTACTGTTCAGGTTCATCCCACTCCTCGGACCAATCCGGAAGCCTCGGTTGGTTATGCTCTGGTAGGATTACTCCGACGCACTGGTTTACCAATACCGAGGCGAACCAATGCGTGGAGTTGAGTTTTGATGATTCCGTACCTGACCCAGGTCATGTAGTGTCAGCCTTCTACCCCACTGAAATGAGGACCCCTCATATCAGGGTTCTACTGAACAATTGGGTGGAAGCCAAAGCTCTAATTGATACAGGAGCAGTTTTCTCGCTCCTGGATCACAAGTTGGCAGTTCAGTTACCGGACTTGGTACTCACAGAGACTAGGGCCGGCCCCATAGCAGCCAATGGGTCTCCGATTCTACAGCTAGGCGCTGCCTATGTCATGGTGACAGTGGCTGATGTCTCTGAACGGATTCAGGTCCAAGTTCAAGAGAACTGTTCCGCTGAACTAGTCTTGGGGACGAACTTCCTCGGACGGTTCAATTGCCTCAGCTTGAACTGGGAGAAATCCTTTCTTCAGTTCAAGGAACTTCGGGTTCTGTGTGAGGGCCTTGTTCACAATCCTCCTTCCGCTCGTGGGGCACTACCCTTGCAGGAGTTGATTGTCCTTGAGCCTCGCTCACTGACACAATTTACTGCGCCTGTACCTGCATTATACACAACTGTACCCGAAGTAGCTTTCTTTCCTAAGCCTCTTTTGGGACAACAATGCGGTGTGTATTTTGCTGGTACTGTGAGCACGTGACTAATAGTCACATACCCCTACAGGTAGTTAACCCTAGTACACACCCAGTGGTTCTCTACCCACACATGATCATTGGTCATGTGCAGATGCACACTGATTCCTCACAGGCATTGGCCGTCAAGTCTGATACCATTCTTGACCCGTAAGTGGGTTGAAGCAAATGCTGTGATATCCTCAGATATCTCCTCACAGGATAAAATGGCGTTGCTCGATCTACTGGTTGCATTCATGGGCCTCTATGCTAATAATGAAAAGGACACAGGTTCCACTGACCTCCTGCACCATGAGATCAGCACGGGTGACGCTCGTCCAGTCCGCGGTTTCCCTTACCGCACCACGCCCAAGGATAAGGATCTCATCATACAAGAAGTCAAAGCGCTCCAGGAAAAAGGTATTATTCGGCCTAGCACTTCTCCCTGGGCTACTAACACCGTTCTGGTTCGCAAGAAAAATGGGTCACACCAGATGTGTGTGGACTTTCGTGATCTTAAGGAGGTCACAAAAAAGGATGTTTATCCTCTCCCACGGATTGATGATATCCTCGATACACTCAAGGGTATGAAATACTTTACTACTCTTGATCAGGCTAATGCCTACTGGTCTATACCTATTGCTGAGGCAGACAAGGAGAAAACGGCGTTTAACACGCCTATCGGACTTTACAAGTTCAACTATCTGCCTTTTGGTCTTTGCAATGCACCTGGGACGTTTCAACATCTCATGGACCTGCTTCTCACAGGATTGCAGTGGCGCACGGCACTGACCTATCTCGATGACATCTTGGTGTTTGGGAACTCTCACACCCAGATGCTTGAGCGCCTGACGGATGTGTTTACACGTCTCCATCAGGGTGGAATGAAGCTCAGACTGAGCAAGTTCAAATTTTTGCACTCTGAGGTAGAATATCTAGGATACCGCATCTCGCAGAACAGCCTAGAGCTGGATAAAGTCAAATTGGCTGCAGTCCAGGATCTACCCTTTCCACAGAAGGCCAAAGACATCAAGTCTTTTCTTGGTCTTGTGTCTTATTATAGGCATTTCATCCCTGGTTGCGCCCGGCTCAGTGAGCTGCTGACTAAGCTCTTATGGAAGGAAGTCACCTTCCTGTGGTCAAAACCTCAGCAAGCGGCATTTGACGAACTCCGAAGGCTGTTGATGAACCCTCCTGTTCTGCGCCATCCGGACCTTATGAAATCCTTCATACTTCAAACTGATGCAAGTATTTCAGGGATAGGAGCAGGTCTGAGCCAGTTAGATGATAATGGATACGACCATCCTGTTGCATACGCCAGTAGAGGGTTAACGGCAGCTGAGAAGAACTACACTATTACGGAGTTAGAGACTCTCACTGTTGTCCATTTTGTTAAGCACTTTCGGCCTTACCTCTTTCAACATGAGGTGGTCGTTCAGACTGATCATACTGCTGTTAAGGCTGTGTTGGAGAAACCCAACCCTTCAGCCCGGATGGCTCGGTGGGGCCTCACATTAGCTGAATTCAAACTGACAATTCAGCCGCAAAAAGGTCGGTCTAATAGTAATGCTGACGCATTATCACGCCTCCCTGATCCTAATTCCCTTGTCGGGGACAGTATCGATGATACTCCCCTATACAGACCCGAGGGAGAGATTATGATGATCTCCCATGGTGCTCAGCGCCTGGCCAGAACATCTCAAATGATCTCCGATGGTGCGCAGCGCCTGGCGAGATCATCCCAAACGACCACCAATGGTGCGCAGCACCTGGCGAGGTCTGAGTCTTATGCAGAGATATCACAGGATGGGCAGCACCATGACCTTCTTGCAGCTCAATTTGAGGATCCGGAACTAGCCTCCATTCTCAGGTCACTAAAACCCTACAGTGATCAGAATGATGTTAATGGCTACCACCTGTTGGATAACATCCTTCAGAAGTGGACAGGCGAGTCCAACAAGATTGTCGTCCCTCGCTCAATGGTTACTACAATTATTGAGGCTCACCATAACGACATTCTTGCTGGGCACTTTGGTGCAAAAGGTACGGCGAGGCTTATAGCCCGCAGGTACCACTGGCCTTCCCTCAGTGCGGACGTCAAGTCCTTTTGTCAGTGGTGTGATCTTTGCCAACGGAATAAACGAGCAAGACAAAAGTACTGTGCAATGCTGAAACTGATCACCATTACTGGGCCGTTTCATTGAGTCTGTGTTGACTGTATGGGACCAATGACCACTAGTGAAAGTGGAAACCATTTTATTGTAGTTTTTATAGACTACTTTACCAAATGGGTTGATGCTTTCGCTACTCGGGACATTACTGCTCAAACCACAGCACGACTTTTTGTTACACAAATTGTCTGCAGACATGGGGCACCACGGATTCTTCAGTCTGATCGTGGTACTGATTTCACGTCCAAATTGATGACTGAAATCACTGCCATTTGTTCAACTAAGAAACTCCACTCCACTGCTTATCACCTGATGACAAACGGAGAAGTGGAACGAGCTAATCAAACGCTAGCTACACGGCTATGTGTGTATGTCCACATTCGGATGAACACCTGCCGTATTCTGTGTTCGCCTTCAACATTAGCATGAATGAGTCCACAGGATATTCACCCTTTGAGCTCATTTATGGTCGCACGCCCATGCTACCTGTTGATGAGGCGCTCCCATTCAACCCTCCGGCCCATATCATAGATGTTTCTACTTATGATATGGAGGTCAAACAGATTTTTACGAATGCCTTGACCTTGATCCAGAGCCGAATTGAGAGATCACAGGCGGCTTATGCCAGGTCATACGATCACATGGCATGAGATGTCTCATACAAAGTTGGTGATCAGGTGCTCAAACTGTGCACTGTAAGCAAACGTGGTCTGACGCCTAAATTGTTGCCCATTTATGATGGGCCGTACTTTGTGAAGAGTGTGGCATATCCCAATGTCACCATTCGACTTGAGACAGATCAAGAAGACACTGTGCATGTCAATCAGCTTAGACGCTACGTGTCACCTGATCAGCCTATTGAAGCAGAGGAGGTACCTTCCACTTCACAGGCCATCGAGACAGCACCCTTGTTGATTCCATCAACAAATCGAGATTTTACACAAGATCTCATTGACCCACATCTTCATGCAGAGGTCTCCGACCCATAATCAACGGCTCTTCTCTTCTTTACTTACGGATGGGGTCCTCCTCTTTCGAAGGACCGCCGTGCCCCTCACAGAATACCCACTCCTGCTCCATGCTGGAACAGCAGTGTAAAGAAGAGAATGAGCAGCGACCAATGCATCTAAACTAGGGTATTGCCTCACATCACAGGCGCATCCATGCGATAGCCTATATCTCGCCCCCAAAATTTTTCTTTTAGTCTCGTTACAGATTTCACAAATCAATCGACAATTGGCTCCTTCACCAAATCGATCAATTGACATCAGCAACTCTATGCATTTTTAATTGACGTCAGCAACTCCACGCACCACCAACATAACTCCACGAGCCAAAACGCACCGAAAAACCACTGGACCATCGAGGGCCCGCCGTCACCCTCACCTGAACATTTGACCTCCACGGACATGCCACATCCCGTATACAAGAACGAGGACGCCCTTTTTCGAAGGACCACCGTGTCATGTGCGGACGAATTTTGTCGAATGTCACGTGATTCAAATCACAATTTTTCATTGTTTTTCATCACGTTTTGTGTTACAGTAATTTACATTAATTTTGAGTTTCGTTTTTATAATTCTTACATGCAATTTATGTGTGTACTTTTATGTTTCATTTCTGTTTCATTTGCGCACATTTTATTTCCATTTCGATATATTATTTTCCATCGCACACGTAGACTATGGTATGTACCTGCTAGTCAAGAATTTCAGTTGGAGATAAGCTCTCCGAGCTCATCACTGTAATTGGAGCACAACGTGCACCTCTTATCAGTAAAACTAGTGACGTTTCGCAATGTGAAACGACTAGTTTGAAATTCTCACTAGTTGATGTTCCTATGTTAAGCATGGAGAGTGAAAACTCGCCCCAATGCTTAACGTTGTGAACTGGAAAATGTCTCTGTGACCACAGGCATCTTCTGCAGCGATTTCCGCCGAAGAAGTTAGCTTGGGGGAGTGTTAACTCCCCCCAAGGCATACTGTAGTTTATGGAGCCCTTTAAAAGGGCATGTTTTGTTAGTTTGTCACTCTTTTCTTGGGCTAATTCATTGTTGCGTCTTTTTAGCCTGCGTCTTGCATTTGCCATTTGTCGTTATTATTATATTTTTTATATTGTCAACTGTGTTCGCCGCTCATCGAATAAATTTGCATATTTTCGCTTCCGACCTTCTTTTACGTTGCCTGCTACAGTAACCCAACCTTTGGAGTTCACCACCCGTCGCGGTTGATCGAGAACCCCCGTCGCCCTCCCCAAGGAAATGCTTGATACCGCCTGCCTAAGGGCAGTCGCATTACCGCCTACGCCGAATCACTCTGGATTCCCATACCCGCTCACCACCGTCCGTAGGACCCTGCTTTGACCCTAGAACCGGTCGCCCAGCACCGAGTAATTTGAGAAGAGGATTTAGTGAGTCTTCTCATGGGTTATTATTGTTCAGGGTATATTTGTGGGTATCTCCCCTAAGCTAGTTTCCCTTGGAAGTACTCTCAGTTAAGAAAGCCCTCAGACCCTTAAGGTCAGGGCTAATAAGGGGATTTAGGTTAACAATGGGGTCCCCTACAGTACGCCATTCTGCAAATGGCACCATCCCTCTTTCTCAGTGAATGAGGACTAGGGATTGGCACCCCTGACCCGTCCGCATTGTCCATTATTCTACAGCATAACCCAAGGACAAGGCCGAGGTACATCATAGGTTTACCTGTGGTAGTACCAGCTGGGTTGGGTTCCGGAAGTAGATAACCTCAGGGAGCCACCCAACGGGGTCACAGCATGCCACTTCCAGTGACATGACCATATTTCCTATTGGATATGGTATGGGTTTCCCATCAATGTGACTGATCACCAATTCAGTTAATGTGACATGGCTCCCAATTTCTACTTAATGTGACACATGGAATACCAAAAATACCAAAAAAGCCAGAAAATACCAAAACCATCAAACATACTGATATGTATGATTTATATATGAGTATAAATAAATTATTCTTTGAGTTACACGACGCTACTGACTGAGACAGCCTGTTCCATATGTTTTCTATGGTGCTATGCTTAACCATACAAGTAGGAATTTTAAGTTGGGCCCCCTAATTATTGCATGATAATCCAAATTTGCATTTTAGAAGCTCACAACATCAAAATTTCTCATGTGCTTTGCACCGGTTGGGTTTAAGCATTAGTATCATTTTTTATCTGGCTTTAGCTAAGGTGCACATAAGAAGTCTAGAATCATTACTCAATTAAAATTTTTAGTGCATCTTTATCTATTTCGCCTCTTATTAGAATTTAACGCTTTTTTGAAGAGTAATTAGGATTTCAGCATTTCTGCTAATATTATTAACGTTATCATTATTGAATATTAAGCAACATTTTGGAAGCTTACTTTTAGTTACAATGTCCCGATACTGAGAGCTATAGTAAAGCAACGAGATTTACTGTTCTGATCGAAGAACAACTGAAGCATAATACTCCTATGAGAGACGCTGTGTAATGACATTAATTATTTTGTACATGATGAAATTAAAACGAATTTTGGGAAATTCTATTTTTCTTGGTTTTGAAAATTTTCCATGTTATATTCCGTTCATTTTGAAAAGATCGATGCAGCAAAGTTGCAGCCAAACTTTTAATCAAAATTATGGAAGGCTCGTTTTCTCTATTCAATAAATTTTTCTTTCATGATATAGACACTCATAGTCTGTTTTTCTTGAAATGCTTGTAAATTAGAGAGTGGAAAGCAAGTACCATTTAATTTTTTGTCATTTCCTGCTAATCCATATGTCGCATAGGACTAAAAATTTGTGAGCCTGCACAACTGACCATCACCATTTTTTGAGTGAAAGATAATCCAGTAAAAGTTTTGTGTAAACAAGTTTGAGAGTTGTACATTGTCACGATGCGCACACGCTGCCATCGTGCATTTTCCTCTGAACCCGTAGTCTTGATGTTTCACACACAAGTCACAGTCCCAAACCTGCATATTTGTGACGGCTACTGCTGCACTCGCTCAGGCAATGCAGGGCTGTGCAGTCAGTGGTAGTGCACTGCTACCACCCAGTGACTAACGTTACATGGCGAGGCTGACAGGACGCCCCTTGCATGCCTCAGCAAGGGGAGAGATGATGTGACAGGGACCTCACTTTTCTCAAGGGGGGAATGTCATAATGTGCGCATACTGCCATCGTGCATTCTCCTCTGAAGTCTGAACCCGTAGTCTTGTTGTTTGACGCACAAGTCACAGTCCAAAACCTGCACATTTGTTACAGGCACTGCTGCACTCGCTCAGGCGATGCAGGGCTGTGCAGTTGGTGGTAGTGCACTACTATCACCCAGTGACTAACATTACAACATATTCCATTCATTTTTCCATTTACAAGCATTCTATAAAAAACAGACTATAGTTGACTGTTCTTTTCAATTTTTGGGTATCACTTTTAGTTTTAAGTTGTTTCCTGATCTGGCGGTCAACTGCATGATAGCGTAGAAGTCTTCCATGACTTCAAACCAGTTTTTTTAAGAAGAAATTTGAATAGCATGACAATATAATTCAGGACTCTCTTTTTTCAAAGGTATCGCATTTCAAAATAGCAATCTCCCAGGATAACAATAATCCGGAAAGTTTATGATACACTTGGAGAAAAATTTTTGTTCTTTGTCAACCATTAGGTAATGACAGATTTAATTAACATTCTGATGACCATTTAGCCACTATAGTCTGTTTTTTATAAAATGTTTCCAAATCGAAAAGTGACACAAATCAGTATTGTCGTCAGAATCATTTACATAGAGCTCTTACTGTAAAATTTTTAACTTGAAAAATTGTTGAAGGTTAGGTCAGTATGCCGACAAATTTCCACCCCTATATGATATATTGTTTATCAGCAAATCATGAAAATCCGAAATAATACTTGCTTTTCACTTTCAGTATTTAGAAGCATTTCAAGAAAAACAGATTATAGATTCAGATTAAATTATGATTTAGATACATAAAATATATAACAAGTAGTGATAAAACAGGTACTAGAACCCTCCTCGATTTTAAAACAAATTTCATAGAATTTTTTATTATCATGTCTGCTTTATGATGTTATGTCAAAATGGGACTCGGTGTAGATGAAGAAATATATGAGAATTGAAAAGGACCTAATCAGCTACTTGCTAATTCCCCTAATCAGGCTGAAACCTTAGGTAGAAATAGTTCACAACAGTTTGGCCAATTTCAACAAAATGATCAGCTGCTTTTGTTCCAAAGAACTGCAGATGATCCGATAACACTCTGAGCACAAGTAACTTCCAATCACTGGACAAAACCGAGAAGTCAGGTCGAGAATTGAGTTGTAAATGTAGAATTGCATGCAGGGGTGGTGCTCCTGAGATCGGAGGTCTAACCTGCATTCCCTTGTCACATTAACTGACTTTGGAGCCATGTCACATTAACTGAATAGGTGATCAGTCACATTGATCGGAAAACCTATACCATATCCCGTAGGAAATAGGGCCATGACACTGTAAGTGACATGCTGTGACCCCATTGGGTGGCTCCCTTGGGCAGTCAGTGCAGGAACCTAACCCAGCTGGTACTACCACAGGAAAACCTATGGTGTACCTCGGCCTTGTCCTAGGGTTTAGCTGTAGAATAATGGACAAGGCGGCCGGGTCAGGGGTGGCAATCCCTAGTCCCCATTCACTGAGAATGAGGGATGGTGCCATTTGTCAAATGGCTTACTGTAGGGGATCCGATTGTCAACCTAAATCCCCTAATTGGCCCTGACCTTAAGGGTTCGAGGGCTGTCTCAACTGAGGGTACTCTCAAGGGAAAACTGGCTTAAGGAGGATTCCCACAAATATACCCTCAACAATAATAACCCCTGAGAAGACTCACTAAATCCTCTTCTCAAAGTACTCGGCACTGGGTGAGGGGTTCAAGGGTCCAATGTGGGTCTTATGGACGTCGGGGGAAACAGGTTCAGTAATCCAAAAGCGATTCGGCGTGGAGGTTAGGCGAATGCGAGTCACTGGGCGATGGTATCAAAACGATCCTCGGGGAGGCGACGGGGGTTCTTGATCAACAGATGACGGGGTAAACTCCTAAGGTTGGGTTACTGTAACTGGCAATGCAAGGGAGACCCAATGCGAATATGTAAATTTATCATAGAGGTGGTGGATGCAGGCACAATATGCAAATTTATAATAAAAACGATGCAGGCAAATGCAGGAACACAGGCTGTAAAAATGCAAAGATGATTAGGCCCAAAAATGAGTGCAAAATTAACGAAACAAGTCCTTTTAAGGGGCTCTGTAATCTTCAGTATCCCTTGGGCGAAGCTAAGACACACCCAAGCTAACTTCTGCAGTAGAAATTGCTGCAGAAGATGCCTATGGTCACATAGACATTTTCCAGTTCACTACGTTAAGCATTGGGGCGAGTTTCACTCTCCATGCTAAACATATGAACATCATCTAGTGAGAACTTCCAACTAGGCGTTTCAGGTTGGGAAATGTCGCTAGTTTTTACTGATAAGAGGTGCACCTTGTGCTCCAATTACAGCGATGAGCTTGGAGAGCTTATCTTTAATGGAAATTCTGACTAGCGGATTTTATACAGTAGTCTACGTGCGCATCAAAAAATAACAAATCGTAACAGAAATAAAGGCGGGAAAGTAAAACAGAAATGAAACACAAAAAATACACACAGAAAATGCATGTAGAAATTATAAAAATGGGACGCAGAATTAATGCAAGTTACTGTAGAACAAAACGTGGCGAAAAACATAATGGAAAAATATGATGGGAATCAAGTGACGCTGGGCGAAATTTGTCGGCACGTGACACCCTCTGCTGCAAGATCGATCAATAACGTCCAGGTGGGGATGTTGTATTTGGGCGAATTCTCCACAAATAGGATAACCAATAAATAAAATATAATATGGCCAGTCAGGCCGCCGATTTTCTTTCACAAAATAAAAATTAAAACACAATGACCAAAGACATAAATGTTCGGGCCTTTTATGTGTGACGTCTATGCAAATTGGCATCAATATAAAATGTGTTGGCTTTGGCTATTTCTTCAGAACCATGAGATAGACTATGTCCATTCCATCCCAACAGTTATATATGTTTACAGCTTTTGGTTAGTATTGAGCAATGACAAAAGTTCTTGCTGGTCAAAGAATCTCTCCTTTTTGGTGGTTATCTGATTTCGGAATTTAACTTGGATTTTTCAGTCCAAAACGGTTTTGATTTCTGTTGTTTCGACCTAATTTATCAAAAATGTTTGATTTCCAGTTGATGTTTTTGGTTTTTTTGTTTGTCGGCAGTAATTGAAATATTACCACATTGCTCAGGTTCCTGGATGATATACACATTTATACCAGTCTATTTAACAATAATTGAATTTTTCTCTGAAAAAAACTTGGTATATTATGGAAAAAAATCTGAAAAACCTGCATTTGAAAAAACTGCTGTACACCCTGTCCCTGGCCTCTTATAAAGGTGTGTGCAGACGTTGCATTACAATAGAAGTTATATACTGTGTAATGTCATTTACAATGCATGAATATACACAGAGTTGGAAGACTGTGGTCATTCAACCAGTTCACGAATGTGTTATTTTTAGTGAGTAAAGTCCTGCAATGGAATTATGTGTTGTCTTGAAATATTGTAAGATATGTAAGGTAGTGAATCATCTATACTACCAAAAATGGTGCGGTGTATAATAATTATAGGTAAAAATGAGGGCCACTAAACCTAAGTTTACCCAGAGTTGCTAAAACCCTAAGAAGGGCCCTGATCCTGCTGTTATGTTTACTTCTCTGCTTAGATCCGAAGATGTCAGCAATATGACCCAAGTCCTATTGGCTTGTACTCAATCGACTACTGTAGGTCACTCAAAGGAGCTTCCTATTGGCAATCAACTGAACACAGTGCAACAGTCCTTAAGCAGAAATAAACACAACCTTCAGTCACTAATAAGTAACTGGAAACTCTAACTCTTGCAATCGAAGGGCACTCAGGGTCCCCCCAGATGCCTCCTAAAGGTTTACACAAATACACAAAAACTCACTATGATAATATCCAAAGAAGCTGGGGCTTTACCTTGGCTTGGCTCCCGTGTAATGCGACTCCCTCCTTCCGCTTAATGCGCAAGTAATAATAAAATAAATAGTAAATAATAATATTACTATCAATATGCAAATTTGGGTGTCGGGCTGTCGACGTTGCCTTTATTGGGCGAAACAGAACAATACAATTTTATAACGGACGCGACTCGCCCACGACACACCAAAATTGCGAAAGTAAACACGAATGAATATTTCTTCCTTTTTTGGTGGAATCGTAACTTTGTCGATTCACCAATTTTGCATAGATGTGGGATTGCTACTGCCGTAAGCACATCCCCAACATCCCTCGGGCCTTGAAACTGACCAACGGGAGGTGAAGAAGGAAACCGTGAGCAGGACTTTTACCTTTTACGGTGTGACCTACTACTGGATCCCAACTTAATAAAAAGATTATGATCCGACCCCGAAGGGTGTACGGGTCATAATCGTCCTGACCTGACCCCGAAGGGTGTACGGGTCAAGACCACCTCCAACGTCAAGTCTTTTTACAAGGTTACCTAGGTCTGTCCACTGAGATGCCGCGGCATGATAGATCACTGATCCAGCACCTGAGGGATCGACGACTCTGCGTCGGCTTGACTTTTCCCTGGCTTCACCAGCGTGCCTTGAGGCTCCTAGGTACCTTCCTCCACCGTTGATCACTTCGTCCCATTGAGTGATGTGGAGTGTCTTTGACAGCAGCATCCCAATCCTTGCAGTAATCGGCTACTTTCGTCCGCTCCATCGCCCCTTTCGGTTCGCCGTTGATTTTTCGTACGAAAAATTTAAAATACGATATGACGAACAAGTATTTACAAAACTAGTAGGGCAAAAAAAATATTGAGCAAAAAATTTTAAAATACGAGGCACAAATGACAAAAATAATTTACAAGGCACCGAAAAAACGACAAGAAAAAATACGAGGCAAAAAATGACGAGATTAAAATACGAGAAAAAATAAGAAATGCAAAAATAAGTGAAAGAAATTTAAACCAAAAAGTGGACTCAAGCGATGAGCTTGGCCAAAAATGAGATTTTTTGAAAGGCAACAACACAACCAAAAGTTTAAATAATATTTTTGTATTTTGTGTTTTATAATGTTTTTGGATTTTTGTAATTTTTTATGTTTTTGTGTTTTTATGTTTTTTGAATAAATGGAATGAATTCAAGAATGGAGGATTTTTGACCAAAATTTTGGTGGCTAAAATTTATTGTTGCTGCCCGCCGCCTTGCTGCTGGCCTTGTTGATGACCTCCGCGACCTCGGAATGCACCACGAGGGTGTTGTCCTCGGTATATACCTCAGCCACCAACATAACCAGCTCTGCCCCTGTTCGGATTGTTAAAATGAAACTGGCCTGGTTGGGCACCCCTTCCCCGTCCTCCACGAGCTCCCCTAGCACCTTGTGGATGCTGTATAGGTTGCTGTTGTTTCGGAATGGTTCCGGAGGCTTGCCCAGTGCCAGTACTGGGGCCAGCGAAGACCTGGTTGGCTATACCAACTGTGGCTCCTTGACCACCAGTTTGACTAATTGCGAGTCCGGGTGCCCAAAAGTCTGTCCCGCATCGTTCTGAACTTTGCTAAATTTAGCAGTAGTCGGAGGACTTGGGCTACCTGACCTTTTGACATCCATCTCCGCCACTTGTTGACTGTAATTATACATCACCAAGCGATAGGCAGTCTTAAAAACATCCGAAGCAGTGGCACTCCGATATTCCTGTAACAGCATGATGTTTGCAAACACTTTGGCTGAGACTGATCGTTTACCGATCTGCTCAGCCGTAAGTGGGGCATAGTCAAGCATAAGGAATATCATCATACACAAGTATCTGACTGCTGCAAATACAACACTCGCTCGATATTCCGTGAGCCATTCAAGAACAATTTCACGAATGATCCTATCCCATAGTGGCTCTGGAATATTTCGCGAGTCGTATAAAAATCCTCCTTGGACATCAAACTGTGGCTGATACAGTTTGTATATAGTCCTGACCGCTTTATTGACCATCAGCCAAATCTCCGGATCTTCAAACTGCTCGTCGCAGAAATAATTAGCCAATTCCGGTGTAGCAAAAGAAATTGGACCTCTGGCTCTACTTTTATCTTTGGTAACTTGCCAAAAATCCAACAATACATCCCGGAATAATTCCACCGTCATTTCTGGTGTTTGTTGATTTGGGTCAACAGTAACCAGAGTTAACAGCTTTATTTTTCCTGGTGTAAAGATTTGAACTTTTTGTCCTGCAACCTGTGGCTTGCTAGGAGCTCCCTGCACCTTAGGCTGACGCCGTCCGGAAGCAGAGGTGTCCGTAGCCTGCGACACAAATTGCGTGGACTGACTCGTTGCCATAGATAAAGTACCTGTAGAGACAGTCTGCGACACAGGAGTAGTTGAAGATACGGTGGTCACGGATACCGTTGCTGAAGCCGGAGCAGAAGTTTTGGCAGGTTTCGGCTGCGTAACCTTTGCAGGCTGCGCAATTGCCTTTTCTACCTTTTTCTTCTCCTGAGGGGCTTTTGTTTTTCGTTTCTTTTTCAAGTTAACGAAAATTTGCCTATCATTCAAACCTTTTATTTTCATATTTTTTATTGCCTCAGCAGTATAGTATCCGGGAACACCTTCTTTATCCCAGGTCAAGGCTAAGACTTGAATTTCCTTATCTTCTTCAGCCAGCCGGGCCGCTAGCTCTTGTGGTGTTTCCACCACAGTATGGCTAGGTGTCCCTGCTGTCTGTTCCTCCTCCTTTTTCTTTACACCTTTGGCATCCATGTATTCGCTAATATAAGCTTGCTCATACACGTTCTGCTCATCCTGGGCAATCAGAATTTCTTCCAACTGCGCTTGACTTTCTACGCTGGACAAGTACTGACTCGCATCCATAGATGTTTGTATCACTTGTGGCGTAGGTAAGCCAGGCGGCGGTGGCAGCATTTCCGTCTGCAGCTGCGTCA
This sequence comes from Romanomermis culicivorax, assembly GCA_963922205.1. NCBI lineage: Eukaryota > Metazoa > Nematoda > Enoplea > Mermithida > Mermithidae > Romanomermis > Romanomermis culicivorax. Next base: position 47,262 of record CAWUHX010000544.1, read on the forward strand.
CAACTTGTGGTTGCGGTTGCAACTGCGTGACAGAAGGTGCTGTCATCGCAGATTCGGCTACTTGGGGGTCGGCGATCGAAATATACAATAATGCGTCTTCATCATCAACCTCCTTGCAGCTTTCCTCTCCCAGGAGTGCGGAATTATCCTCATCCTCACTCTCCAATTCCATGACGTCCTCGTCCACTAGACCCGTCTGAACTGTGGGTTCATTATCAGGGTCCAGTATATCAGATTTCGTCCTGAAATCGGATTGTTTGGTTTGATTACCGTATGAATAGGTAACCATAGGTAATTCCGACGGCAGAGGCCTCCGGTGAATACATTTTTCAGGAAATTCAATAGTATACAACGGATAATCAGCCGGTATACATCTAATCTGACCCGTTTGAAGAGTAGGCGTGTCTGGTGATAGGCCATATCGCAGCGACGGGGTTTTACTACCGAATTCGGCATAGTAGAATCTGACATAGAAAAAGCAGTTGGCCCAATAATCCTTGTTATGGGTTATATTGTCCTTTGCTTTTTCTGTCAAAATTGGAGAGCCTATTTTGTCGCGCAAGCGCAACCGAATAGGCATAAAGCCAAACCTATTTTGCCAGGTCGTAACCCTTTTGCCTTTTACAGCATGTTCAGGTTCCGTTGGCGGTAAAGATGCTACTAGGTCGTAATTCTGTAAAACCCTGTCGTCGGTCTTCCATGCCATCTTCTTTATTAACTCTGAATCCTCCTTCGAGTAGGATTTGAGGAAATTATAATTCAATAATTCCCTCAGTATGTAATCGTACTCGGCACGGCTATGAGGCCAGAAAACAAAGAATGGTAGAGGAATTAGGTTGCATGCCTTTTCCAACGCAGGAAACTTTGTTGAGTCCATGACATGCTCGTAATTCCTCAAGTCCGCCATCCAGTGATCTCTGTCATACTTAGCCATACCGGTGTCGATTTCCACTGGTTCGTAGCAGTCCATTCCGAGTTGAAACGATTGAAGCTGCTTCGACCAGTCCTGTCGAGGAGTTTTATTCATGGCAAGACCGGCTGTGATATACCACACAACATCTACAGGATCCGTCAATTTGAAAAACGAAACCCCTTGCAACATTTCTGTATGCAGTCGGTTTATCACCTCGTTTGTTCTATTGACCTGTTGCTCCATCGTATCCATGTCCTCCGGATCACTTACGTCTTCCCACTGATTCACCTTCTTTTTGCTTGGACCAGCTTTTAGCGCCTTGGGATAAACCCCAGACAGTAAAGTGTGGTCCGTAGCTTTAGCGGGATTTTTTATATCCGCAGGACATGAATATTCCGGCAAGTCATTATGAAATTGTGTAGCCCACCTGGCCATTACCTCTTGCCGCATCATGTGGTAAACCTTGAACAACTGCCTTTTTACGATGTCCTTCTCATCTACGAAGTTTCGATCCTCGAACCCCGTTAGGTCTTGAGAGTACACCGTATAAAAGCGGAAGGCCAAGGTTTTCACTTGGGCCGGCGATAAAATATCATGGGGGTACGTTGCCGTAACCCCACTTAATTCACCGCAAAACCCGTAGTGAAAGAACCCCAAAAATACGGCAATTGAATAATAGGCGTCTAGGCCAGCATACACAATTTCTGTGTCTTGAATCTTGGGGGCCAAGAACTTTTCTCGAATCTTTTTGTCACCGAAGTCGCATTGATATTTGCCGACATCAGCCAAGTAAAATTCGGTGAAAAGTCCTTTTAACCCAAGGTTTTCAGGACACAATCCTAAATCACGAGCGTGATTGGCCATGGGCCCCGTCATCAATCTGACGCAAATTTCACAGTCCCAATATTTTCCAAATCCTTGGAGTATACGGGCCTGTATAATTTTCGTCTTATCATGAGCCGAGGCCCCTGACCCGGATCCGTAGACGTTCAAAATTGCAACCAGATCGTCCACAACTTTGAAACCGACCAGGAAACGATCCACCGATGAAAGGAATGAAATCAAAAGATCCCATTCCTGCGGCTTCAATGTTGTAAGGTCGATAACAAAGCTGGAACCATCTATGTGTGCAAATGACACCAGCCTAGCGAACTCTTTCCCTTCCGGGTTCTGGATCGCTACCTTATAAGGTATAATACATACCTCGGTCTTCTTGACCTTTTCTACGTCGAATCCGACAACGCCTAGCCCCCGAAACTGGCTTGTGGCCAATTGCTTCAGGATTGGTTCGACGTTGCTGCTGTGGACCCGTTCGGGTTCCATTGGTCGCTGCGGCCAATAACCCATCGCGCCGGCGAACCATTGTTCGATCTCTCCGACGCGGACCAGACGCTTGATGTTATAGTCTAAAAATCAAAAAGAATTTGCCCCTTGACCCTTTACAAATCAGGCATTAGGCCACCACCACCAAATAAATAATCAACTTTGACCGGCACCAAATTAAGAAAAGATTTAGCGTGGGGAAAAATAAATTAATAAGTGAGGTTAGGTGTCAAAGTCATAAAGTAAGCAGGCCCAGTGGTTAACGCAAATGCTACACCAATTTTTCAGGAACCTCACATCTGCACCACTTTTCGCTTCTCGACGTCGGCCGCCGTCAATTTACCACTTACCCTAGCCATAACTTCACGCCTCGGTACCAAAATTAAATAGTGAATAAATAACCAATTAAGGTTTTAATTAATCCAAGAAATAAATTTAGTAAACCAGGGGCTTTAATAAAACCAAAAAGTAAATGCTTCGGAATCGGATCCAAGGTAAAAACCATTAGATTTTGGCTTTTTAGGGCCGTAAATCCATTAGGTTTTTTCTTTTCACCTATCCTAACATTTTTAGAAACTTTTCTTCGAACTCGTTTTCCCCTTGGTTGGCCCATTCAGAAAATTGAGCATGAAGAAATCATTCCTAAGACACCTAAATGGGCGAATTCGTCCCACATACCAAGAAATAATTAAATAAAAACTTACCGTCGGTCAAAAAATAGCGATTGTTTTGGCGGCCTTGTGGTTGGCCCGCCTTAACGTGGTCGGCGTGCGCGCAATAATTTCGCGCGAAAGGCGCGATGCCTAATTTCGACATTTAAAAATTTTTTCTTAAATTCGGCGTTGTATCTTCTAAAGTAAACAAAATGTTAAAGAACATTTATCGTTACTTCAATATCAATACAATATACGAAATTACCAAAAATAATTTTATCGGGTCCTTGGGCTGGACGAAAAAATTTGTTCCGAAAGATTTGTGCGATGCGGAGCACAAGAAAAACACGACTTTTGAAATTGAGAATGAAAATTGGTCGTAAACCTCCCCAAATGTAATCCCAAAATTTTAGCGTCGGGTGTACAAATTAACAATATTATTCTGAAAATTTGACCCTTCGCTACACAAATTTAAGAAAGGTATCAAACGAATATAAATCGGTTAAATAACACAAAAAATAAAAATTTTATTCACATAAAATACATGTATACGGCATTTTCCGCTAAAAATTTTTAGACACAGAAATAACGACCGGATGATCTTCGGTCTCCGCGAGATTTCCAGTTGCGTTAACTGGAGTATCCCGGAAGACATGCGACATTTCGTGTCGAGACCATCTGGTACCTTCGTATCGAAAGTGTTTTAGCCTACTTGCCGATACGACCTGCTTTTTAAGCGGGTTATTCCAATGCGCTATTGTGAGCACATTGTCTTTCAATCTTTTGTCATCGATGATGATATATGGTCCTTGCCAAGGTAACCCCAATTTTTTCTGTCTGTCTACTTTCAACAGAACCCAATCTTGATTTTTAAAACCAGAAGTTTTAATTTTGTTATCAAAATATTTCTTGCTGTCCTTAGCGGCTTTTTGTATGTTTTCGGCAATACTTTCGTACAAATTTGTAAGATGGGTAGCCAAAACATACTTATAAGCCTCATAGTCATTAGGCATGACTATTCTAAGAGCAGCAGTGAAATTGATACCAAAATTTGCTTCATGCCCCCGCAGCAGTGAAAATGGCGAGCATTTCATTGCTGCGTGAGGTGTGGCATTATATGCAAATACCACTGCGCTGAGGTACCTTGGCCATTTATTGTTATCCTCAATTGCAACTTTTCTCAGCTGCTTTATTAGAGTTTGGTTAAATCTCTCAACCATACCATTACCCTGTGGGTGGTATGCTGTTGTGAAAATTTTTCTGCACTCTAACAGTTTACAGACTGCTTTCATAAGATCTGAATTAAATCCAGATCCATTATCACTAAGAAGTTTTCTTGGGGTACCGTGCCTAAATATCACATGCTCTAAGAATGCATCCACTATGGTTTCAGCCGTCTGATCAGGAATCAATATAGCTTCAACCCATTTAGTGAAATAATCCTGAAAGACAATGACATATGGGCGACGTTCCCTCAAGGGAGCAATCCCTACTATGTCCACAGACACAATATCGAAGGGACCCTCCGGTATAATGGGTATCAATGGGGATATGGAGCTTTTACCGGGAGTAGCCACTTGGCAGACAGGGCAAAACTTCAACCAATTTCTGACATCTTTTTCAATGCCAGGCCACCAGAACCGCTGTTTGACAATACCCAGAGTTCTTTTGAACCCTTGGTGTGTCATTATAACGGCTCCGTGATATTGGTGAAGAATGCTGTCTCTGAGGGAATTCGGGACCGCGATCTGATCATGGCCACGTCCCTCAGTTTCCCTATAAAGAACTCCGTTATCCTCATAGAATCCACTATGATACTTCGTAGTGCTTTTGACCCCTAATCTTTCCCAAATTGGGGTAAGATTAGTGTCTTCTTTTTGCAATTGAGCGATAACCTTTAGATCAATTGGATAATTGATCTTATCATCATCCTTCTCTTCACTTTCTCCTTCCTTCACCTCTTCAAACTCCTTTTCTCTATTCGGGAAAAGCCAAGCAATGTTTTCAGGATCATTTGGTACAGATGTACCCTGTTCTTGATTTTGTGCACTCTGATCCTGAAGTTTTGCTTGTCTTCTAGTTGTGACTGCATCAACTACCGTAAGCTTCTGCATTTCATTTCTGCTCTGCAATATATCTTTGGTAGTTGGTGCAATATTGTCCTTTGTTACCGTCAATTCCTGGATATCCGTCAATTCCTTGGTCTGCTTGGGGACAATTTTTTCGTCTCTACTTTCAACTTCTTCGTCCCTCATCCTCTGAAATTGTTGTACCAATATTTGGGTTTCAATTTCATTGGTTTGAGTTCCGAAATTACGAAATTGAATTTTGAAGACATATTCCCATTTTGGTGGGTTTTTGTCCTTAGCGTCTTCGGGTTCATCTTTCCTTGAGAGAAAATCAGCCATTGCGTTTTGTCTACCGGGCACATACTCCAATCTATGATTAAATTGATTTATAATGGAATACCATCTTTTCAATTTATCATTGGTTTGAGTATTAACTTTCATAGATAAAAGAGGTTTATGATCAGTTTTGATCAATACTTTTTGTCCAAACAGTGCAGGTAAATTTTAAGACCATAGATGACCGCTAGGCATTCTCGCTCTGTAGCACACCACTTCCTCTCGTCTTCCTTAAGGATTCGGCTGCTATAGGCTATTACCCATTGGTCATCTTTAGTCTTCTGATAAAGTACTGCTCCCAGTGCGGTTCCACTGGCATCTGTTTGGAGAATGAACTCCACAGTTCCATCCAAAACAGGATACCGTAGAAATGGCACTGAGGTGAGTGCTTTTTTCAGTTCCTCAAACGCTTGGCGATGTTCGTCTGTCGCTCGGAACTTCTTCTTTCCCGTAGTGGTAAGCTTATACAACGGTTCTGCAAGATTTGCAAGGTTTGGGATAAATTTCTTACACCATTGCAGTATCCCCAGAAATCGTTGCATACGCTTAACGCTATTGGGAAATTCGAATTCCGTAATAGCCTTCACTTTTTTCGGATCTGGTGAGATTCCATTTTCGTCCAGTATGTGTCCAAGAAAATGAACACTTTTTGGAAGAAATTCGCACTTCTCCGGTTTAAGTGTTAGCTTTGCTTTCCGAAGAGCTTGCAAGACCAATTCTAAATTCTCCAAATGTTCTTCATAAGTCTTGGAGAACACAATGATATCATCAATATAAACCAGGCAGACTCTCAAGACTAGACCATGCAACACTCTCTCCATCATTCTCTGAAACTCTGCAGGTGCATTTTTAAGTCCGAAAGGCATAACTTTAAACTGATATAGGCCTTCCTGACATATAAATGCAGTTTTCTCCTTGCTACTTTCCTCAAGTGGGACTTGCCAATATCGAGACTTTAGATCCAAAGTGGTATAAAATTTGGCATTACCTAGACAATCCAAATAATCATCCATTCTAGGTATAGGATACCTGTCGTCCTTAGTAACCTCATTTATACCTCTGAAATCCACGACTGGTCTCATGGAACCGTCCTTTTTCCCAACTAGGAAAAGTGGAGCAGCCCACGGTGACCGGCTGGGTTCAATAACTCCTTTATCTAACATGTCTTGGACTTGAGCTCTAATCCCTGATCTTTGGTTAATGGGAGCTCTGTAATAATGTTTTGCCACTGGCATTGCATTACCAGTATCAATTTTGCACGTAAGATACGGTGTTGTGGTTAAGGGATCATTGGGTAAGCTGAAAACATCCCTATATTTAGACAGTTTTGCCACAGCTTTTTCCTTTAATTCCTCATCAATATCAGCCTTGGAGATCATTTTATATAGCGCTTCCCTAAATGCCAATGCATCATGCATGGACATTCTGGGAGTGGCATTAAAATTATCTTTCACACTAAATATCCCACAACTCGTACTCTGTACTTCTGATACTCCTGAATTTTCTTGTAATATTGAGTCACAGTAGCCTACAACCTGATTAGGTTGCAATTGGCATCCGGAACCCGTATTATTCGAAATCATCAGAACCCCGTTTACCATCAACCAGTGTGCTATCAACTCTGAATTTCTTTTCTTCTTTATTTCCATCTATGACCAAACAATTGAGATCTGTTTTAGACGATCGTTCCCATAATCTTGCCTTAATAAGCACATCAGTTCCGTGTGGTATGTATACTTTCGTACATGATACCACTGGAACCATTATACCTAATTGGCAGATCCTGGGGTATTGATCGTCTTCAGGACTTGAATGTACTATAGGTGCTTCCCCTATACAATCAATAGCTTGTATATGACTCGCGTGATCTTTAGGTACAACACTTATAGCTTTCTCAACTCCATTAAGTTTCATGATACCTTTACCAAAATCTATCATCGCTCCAACATCTGGATGTGCTAAGAAATCCGTTCCAATTATGAGATTTTCCTCCGCATTAGGAATGATTATGGCTTTCACCAAGAAAATTCCAAATTCACAATGCATTTTGAATTGTATGTTACCATGTGCATGTACTACTGCACCGTCAGCAACAGTGACTTTTAGTATCTCAGGATATCCGGTATATTCTTCATCAAAAGCTTCCTTAAGAAACCATGAAGACATCACCGAACACTGAGCACCAGTATCCACTAAAGCCTTGGTGTTAGTATTACATACGGTCACATTAATGTGAAATGGGAGAGTTCGAGGGAATTTAGAAAACCTTAATCGTTCCTCCTGATTAGGAATTATCCCATGCTTGAACGCTTTTGTAACTTTTGAATAATCCTCTTTCATCATGGCACACTTCAATACTCCAGGCCATTTCATCTCACTAACACCTTGACCCGTAGTGGCAATGCTATTAACACTTCCAGCAGATCCCAACTCTGTCTGACTGGACATGGATGGTTGACTACTGGAAATGGCTTGCACACTTGGGCTAGGGTTACTGATTTGAACCTGACCTTGAGGGGGAGCTGTGATCATCAGCTGTTGGCTAGGGGCTGGCAGTTGTGGTGCCATATAGAGTTGCTCATTCCGCAATCTATTCTGGTAATCAATGAATTGTTGATAAGCAGTGTTTTTTTTTGTACAACACCCCTTTGTACTTGTACAAAGATTGGAGTCAAAAGTCTTTGTACATTTTAATTTTTCTTTGTACAAAAAAATTTTCGTTTTGTAAATACTTTTTAGTAATCCTGAACCCAGTGATAATGTTGGTTTGAAATTCTTGAGCACTGAAAGGACAGGGAGGAAATCAAAACCACTGTTTTTTTCCACGAACTTTTTTTCACAAATGTGGAAAGGGGTCAAATTTTTTTTTCCACATGTGGAAAAAAAATTTTTTCGTCTTAAAATCCTCGTTTTTTTGGCTTAAAAATGCTCCCAGATGCTTTATCGCATTGTTTTTTAGCTTTTTCAAGCCTTCCAGTGTTTTTAGAGATTCATTAAAATTGAAGAAAAAATTGAAATGTTCGCCCTTAAAGCCTAATCTACAAGCATTGTGGAACAAATTTTCTAGCAAACTATCCAAGAGCATAATTGACTTTGAATTACATGAGAAATCGATGGTCGAGTCCCCTATGATGACAAGTGAAAGCCCAAAAAAGATGGTAATGTTTCCGGCGCCAAGCGCCGGAAATTTTTTTGGGTATGTTGACATTCTGGGATGCTGGAAAATCAATTTTCCGAACATTTATTTCAAGAATTATATAGATTCCAATTTAATGTTCAAGAGTCGTAATTTCTAGAATTTTACTTGAAAAATTTTAAAATCTGTAATTTATTTGTAAACTCTCATGAACTTGGTCGAAAATTATATGAGTAAGAAGAAGAGTATAAATTTCCGAAAGATATTTCCATGAAGCTTTTGAATTGATTTTATGTTAGCAAAGAAATAATCGCATCATAAAGCATAGAGACTTGACGATTGATCTTTCTCAAAAGGAAAAAATGTGAATCTTCATTAAATATTATGATAAAATGTTGAAGATGACCAATTAAAACATGAGATACTAAGTTTAAGATGATGAAAACTATTATAGATTAAGTGATAATTAAAAGTAGACATGATAAAAGCCGCGCCTCAGCTACTTAATGAATAATGATGATTATTAAAGTTATAACCGGCGCGAAGCGCCGGAAAATTTTGAGATTTGGACCTCCTAAAATGCACTAAAATGCATCTTTTCAATATGAAAACCCCAAATTTTCAATATGAAAACCCCCAAGAAAAAAATCTTTGTACATGTACAAAGATTGTCAAAATTTTTCTTTGTACAAGGGAAAAAATCTTTGTAGAGTACAAAAAAAAAAACACTGTTGATAAGTATCATAATCCATAGTATCACCATAATAACCTATGGCATGAGCACCTCTACTGCTCCCGCCAACATATCCTCCTCTAAAGCCTCCAAACTGTTGCCTGAAACCTCTGTTTCCACCATATCGATTATCCCAATTACGTCCTTGTGCATTTTTCCATTGAAGGGTTTTACATTCGGACGTGTCATGAGAGTTATTTCTTTTCCTGAACTCGTTTCCACCAGGTTTTTGGGGTTTACCCTTATTAACTTTGGCAGAAATTTCATTCAATTTAGCATCAGTCTTTTGGCTTATCTCCTGATAACACTGAGCCAACTTCGCAATCTCCTGTGATAACTTTGCTAGAACAGAATCACTGCTAGGTTCCTCAGGCTCTTTTCCTTTTTGGGGAGTAGTAGCCATTTGAGTCCCCTGTGAGTTATTCTCTTCTACAGAAGTATCGGAATCCTTCTTTTCTGACACTAGGATCGGGGCTTGCTTCTCTCTCCTTGCTTGCTGTCGCATAGCTTTATTTTGAAACTGCCTTTGTGGGGCATTGCCAAATTTATTTCTACCGACATAAGCCACTTCAGCTTGCCCTTCACCCATCGTCACCTCATTTATCACAATTGGAGATTCCGCAGTTCCTCTCTTTTTATAAGCAGCTGCATTCCGCTTATCAATCTTGTGCACATCCTCTGCTAGATCATGCCATGTTTCATACTTCTCTCTTTGATCTAGCAACTCCATCAGATACTCTTCAGATGCTTTATACAAAAAGGTATCAATTATGAAACCATCTCTGAACTCTTTGGTCTTATTAGGATATAATCTATCTACTAGCACACTAATTCTCTTGAGGAATTTCACTGGAGCTTGATCAAATTCCTGCTTTATGTTCATCAGCTCCCTTGTTTGCATACCGACATTTGAATCTGGAGCTTGCACTTTGAGCAACTTCCTTCGGGCTTTTTCGTAACTTTTGAACCTTTTGGGAGTAGCTTTTGGTACACCCCCTTAGAAAGCGCTTGTAAGGCAGCCAGCTTCATTTTATCAGTAGTCTCTGAAGTAAATTCTGCCTCTAAATCATTTAGGAAGCTGAGAACTTGTGTCTCAGTCATGTCATCGAGGAGTAGCTTTGGCTTTATGGCCTTCACTATATCTGACACAGTAGGCTCCAATCCATCCACTGAGGAGTCATCAGAATCTGATGAATTTCCTCGTGTGGACTTTTTGGATCGTTTGTGCTTCGACGTAGTACGTTTGCTTTCCTTATGACTACCTGCTGCTTCCTCATCAGCTTCTTGGAAAAATTGAGCAGCTATATCACTTGCTTGTTCTCAAACAGCAAGCGGTTCAGTTACCCGTTTTTCCGTAGAAACCTTTGATTTCACAGCAGGTTTGACTGTGAACTTTTGCTCTGACTCATCTGCTATCATCTGCCGTAACCTTTGGTCATTGGCAATACAGGTTGCAGACGTCGTTGGCAAAGTTCTACACATATCCTGAGTTTGCAATGGTCTGTCTGTAATCCTACTCACCCGGATATCCCTTTCCTTTTGATCCAGGACGAATCTTTCCAATAGTCCTTGGACTCCGACCATCGAATCGGCCATTTTGTCAATTTTGACGTTTAGCCGTCGAATTTCGTCGTCCTTTTGACTCATTTCGAATCGTAAGTCGTCCAATGTATTGCGACGGTACTCATCCCAAATATTATCCATATTTTTGTTGACGTATTCGCGATGATACGTATCAAATCATTGTCGAGGTCGTCGAAAACATTCCTCTCTAACTTGATCAAAGGGATCAATATGATCCTCGGCCAATTTCGGCCTTCTATCAATAGGCGCCAATAATTGAGCAAATAATTGAGATCTTCGGCAGTCAATAGTTCCTTTGCCGTGGCCATATTATTGATATTATTAGTGGCCATTATGGGCGCTATGGAAGTGGGAGCGCTTACTGGGTCCAATTTTACTTCAGCCCGCTGGCTTATGGCACTTGAGTCGGAGCCTTTCCGCTTGCTCATAGTATTAGATACCACGGGCAGTGGGAAAGATTTATCCGACTCACCATGCCTTACACCAGGCGGAGTCCTCGGTAAAGTCGTACCAGAGGCTAAATCCTCAGCATTTTTGGACATTTTGAGCCCTAAGTCTTTGTAAAAACCTTTAGGTTTTGTGACACCTCGGGTGACTCTGCGCTCTTCCGTATTGCAAGTGTCAGAAGCCACCACTTGTTATGTTTACTTCTCTGCTTAGATCCGAAGATGTCAGCAATATGACCCAAGTCCTATTGGCTTGTACTCAATCGACTACTGTAGGTCACTCAAAGGAGCTTCCTATTGGCAATCAACTGAACACAGTGCAAACAGTCCTTAAGCAGAAATAAACACAACCTTCAGTCACTGATAAGTAACTGGAAACTCTAACTCTTGCAATTGAAGGGCACTCAGGGTCTCCCCAGATGCCTCCTAAAGGTTTACACAAATACACAAAAACTCACTATGATAATATCCAAAGAAGCTGGGGCTTTACCTTGGCTTGGCTCCCGTGTAATGCGACTCCCTCCTTCCGCTTAATGCGCAAGCAATAATAAAATAAATAGTAAATAATAATATTACTATCAATATGCAAATTTGGGTGTTGGGCTGTCGATGTTGCCTTTATTGGGTGAAACAGAACAATACAATTTTATAACGGATGCGACTCGCCCACGACACACCAAAATTGTGAAAGTAAACATGAATGAATATTTCTTCCTTTTTTGGTGGAATCGTAACTTTGTCGATTCACCAATTTTGCATAGATGTGAGATTGCTACTGCCGTAAGCACATCCCCAACACTGCACACAACTCAGATTCATTTTGGATTAGTATTGCATTTTTTTAATTTTTAGATTATGGATTCAGGTTTTGAACCCAGCGAAAAGAATGTTGTGTAGATCGGAAATTTGGTCAACTTTTTCAAACGTCATATGAATAAATTTTTGTTGTTCAAAAGAGGGAATTACCTATTTGTCAAAGTCAGATGAGGTTGGGTTTGATAGTAGTTATCGGCAAATTTAATTACTTCTTTAGAAGCACTTCCAAATTACCCTCTGAACTTCTGCTTTTTCTACTTGATAGGTTCATCGAATTGAAATATTTCTAAAATTATTTGTGATTGATTGTGATTTGCAATGGTTGTGTCACGGATAGCTGCTCATGTGATACTACAGTATACCTTGAATCTCATACAGTATGCTTGTTTGTTATTGTATTTGCACACTTATCAGAAATCTGAGATACTGCTGCTTTCCACTTTCATTTTTTAGAAGCATTTTAAGAAAAGCAGGCTATACATCTACTTTGATTATCAAGCGATATTTCTTTTGTAACATCTGTACAATCAGCTGAAGAAAAAATGATGCGACGGGGAAATTGTTATTTTTGAACTGTGATAATCAAGATACGTGATACTTATCTCATGAATATCGTTTACTGTAGTGTTAATATATCTATGACCTCGTCGTGTCAATTACACACATTATCTGCAGGTTTTAAAGTTTGTACATCGCTTATTGCAGTTTACTGTATATATCCGCAGGCGAAACACAGCCGGCTGTGGCTATACTGACTGCAGTCTGTATAGTACGCATACCTGTACTTGTGGGGGGGGGGGGGGGTTGGGGGGGCCCCCCCCAACTCGGCCACCCCTATACCCAAAATCATTTCCCCCCCCAACCCCCCCCCCAGTTTGGAAAAAAAGATTTTTTTTTTCAAAAAAGTGTATGTTTTTTGGCCTTTTTTGGGAAAAATTTCGACTTTTTCCTACCCCCCCCAAAATTTCGGATTTACCCCCCCCCCCCCAACTGGTCGGAGGTCTTACAGGTATGATAGTACGGAATGCGACAAGGGCCATTTGATTTTCCAAAAAAATATTTCGAAAAAACCGATATCACGGGCGAACATTCGATTTTCAACTAAATTTTTTTGAAAACCCCGGTACAGTTTTCCGTAAATCATCTAATTTTTCAAAATTTTATCGAATTTTTCAAAAAATTATCAAGTTTTTCAAAATATTTATCGGTTTTTTCAAATACTGTACGTAAATTCTATCGGTTTTTTCAAAGTGAAAACGTATCGGTTTTTTCAATTTGTTGATTTGATTGGCTGCAAATCCTAGTCACGTGATGACTTTCGATTGGCCGTCGGGCGGTCTTTTGTGTTTTCCGATTGGTTGAACGCATTTTTGTGCGCCTTCGGACCCAAATTTCCATTTACATCTTGTTTTTAGCAGCAGTGCGCTGTTCTAATGTTTTGGTTTTTTCGGTTCTTAAAAGGCAGAAAAATAGCATTTTTCTGTGATCACATCGATAATTTTTCGTTGATATTTGACAAGATCTCGTCGATTTTTTAAGAATATTGGTGAGGCAGTTCAATCACAGAATTTTTTAGGCTTAATTTGACGTCGTGGATCGAATATCGGGAGGATTATCGGTTTTTTCGCGATGCTTTAGAACATTTTTTTACACTGCTCTTCTAGTGAGTTTTGAATCATGTGAGATAATCAAATGTTTAAGATAAGAATTTATTGACGTCGGTAAATCCATAATCAAGTTTTTAAATAGGTTGCTATGCTAGAACTATTTCGTCGAGCATACATGTAACAACTACATGACGGTAGGGGCTTTAGCACGTTTTTTTGGTGCGGGATAAGCTAATGCGGTTCATTAATGGGAGAGGCGAACCGGACGCAGCCCAAAAACACGAATTTTGACCTCCAATAGAAAGAAAATCGAATATGCATTCCTTAGTGTAAAAAAGTCCACAAATAACACTTTATGGTACGAAGCATCAAATAAATCAACTTTTTCAAATCTTTTAATAAAAATCAGCATATTTAGCCTTGAGTTTGCTATTTTTAACAGGTCTGACTGAGGTTGGGTTCTTGCTTAGATATTAATGTGTTTTTTGACAAAAATTTTTGCATTTTTTTGATTCAATATTTCATTAGAGTTCTATCGCCAACCTAAAAAGCTCAAAAATAACCCACAATTCAAGAGCCGTTTCACATTCGAAGTGATTTTCCTGAGATATTTATTTGCCAGAAATTAAAAATTCTTTCCTCGTCGCTCTGTACGATTTTACGAATCACGAATGTTTTTCTATATAAATTGTTCATTTAAAAAATATTCTAATATTATATATAATGTCAATTTTGGTACTCATTTTACGTTCCTGGCCACTTTTTTATTAAACATACGTGCCCTGTTGAAAAAATTTTTGATATGGGCCTCACTATCGAATGCCACAGATTGTTACATAATTCAAAACGTTTTCTGAGCGCATTTCTTTCGCCAAGTTGATGTCACGAAAGGTATTCTGCAATGTAAATAAACTGGGGGCTACCGCTACATGATGAAAAAAAATTTTAGGATTTCTAAATCGAAAGGACTTCATTTTAACTTTATTTTAGAAGGTCAAAACCCCAAAAGTTTCTGGCGTGAAGTGCTGGTTATGTTTATAGTAATATTTGTATATTTCTGTAATCCAGCTCAGCATTAGCATATAAGTCTAAAGATTTTTTATTTCGATTAGTTCTAAACTTACAAACTGGCACATTGAAGGTTTTATTAAAGCCCTCAAATTATTGATTCAAATGCCAACTCATCTGACCGAAAAACCATCAGAAACCCGAAGTTCAGAATTCCGAGAAGTATGTCTTCGCCAGCTCTGTTTTTTTGCTGGTTTATGGTGTGATGGGAGTGTGGGATTTGGACCATACATGCACATAGGGGGTAGGGGGTAAACTCTCCCACCCGAGACCCTGGACAACCCCCCCCGGCCTGAACAAAATCATCAAACACCCTCCCTTAGGTTTTTGAAGATAGTATTTTTGATGATTTTTATGCATATTTTGTTTGGAAAAGACGATTGTGGTGCTTTTTTGCTCGCCCACTACCCCCTCAATAAAAAGTCCAATCACCCTTCCCCCTGGAAAATTCTTGCTGTGCATGTCTGATTTGGACGACTGTTGTTCCAAATTTATCTAAACACCGGATTGACATATTTCGAGTGAGTTTTTTTATTTTTTGACTAGTCGAAGACAATAGCATAATCGAAATTGACCTGTATATAAACTTGCACATTTCAGGAATGTTCAGCTTGCATCAACTTGTCTCCATAAATGCGACAAAACTACAATGACGTGGATATGAAGCTTATGATAAGTTTATGTTCTATTTTTGCGTCATTATTACTGGGCGATCAACTCTTTCATCTGTGTATTGAAAAATCGTTACTGCTGTAATCGAATCAACGGCAGGAGTATATTATGTGAAAAATTTCATGGATTCGGCAAAAATGCTTGAAGTAAGATAATGCTTTGAAATTTTTCAGCCCGAATTTGACATGGTTGCTTCTCTCAGACAATTGGAATTTCCCCTGTCTCATTTATTCTCAATTATTGAATTTCATTTCATGCAATTCAGGCGCACTAATCATGTATCGAGTCCAAAATTTTGAAAGTATCGGGTCTGGGTCCTAAATTTCAAGAATATCGGGTCTGGGTCCACAATTTTAAAAATATTGGCTCCGGGTTTGTGTCCAGGACCGGTCCGAATCCATTAAGTTTTCCAAAACGCTAATCTGTGTACTTTTGTGTACATCGTCATATAATAGAGAATAGGACATATATCAGATCCAAAAATTTTGATAAATATCGGTTCTGGGTCCAACAAAATAGTCGAGTGATTTCGGGTCTCATATCAGGTCCGGCTCCGCAATACATCTCTAGTTTCTATAAATCAAATTCTCACCACATTTGTCATGAAATATTGAAGACTCGAACTGTGAATACATTTTTTTCATCAGATAGATTAAATTTGAACAAGAAAAGTAGTTCCCATAAATTCTAATTTTATGAAATAAGTAAATAATGGTGCATGATTGTTCTTATAATTCTTGCAGCTAGAGCATTATTTAGGTTTAAAACTTCTGCAATCAGTCTCAGTTGACAATAATTGATTGTAAATGAAATCTTCAAAAATTTAAGATCAAATATCCCTATTAATTCCAAACTTTTTCAATTTATTTCCGCAGGAAGATAAATTTTTTACATTTTTTTACATCTAGAGTTCTGATTTTTAGATAAATTCGGTGAGCACTTCATTGAATGCCAGCGGCAAAAGCTCCACCACTAGGTCAATCGGCCGCCCAAAAAATGAAAACTCCGCTGTCACGTTTTTGGCAATAGCAGAAAGAAGTTAGGTGCTGCCAGTGACGAAAATTTTTATGATGACAATCAGAGGAAAACGCCACTAGTAAAAAAAGTCATCAGCGCATCGACGAAAAATTTCGAGAAAAAATGAAAATATTCTAGCTTTAATTTTTAAATCTATTCGAATTATTCACTATGTAGATCGTTTTTACTCGGTTTTTTGCTTTGAGTTCGTCAAATTTTGTATTTTTAACACAATTATCGCATATTTTACAGGACTCTTCCTTTGTTGTGAAAGCTTTTATTGCTTATTAAAGCTTTTGTATTACTGCAAAATGTAGAGTTGAATTCTGCTTTCATGAAATGATTAAGAACTGCAAAATGACAAGTTATGTAGACGAGCCTTCCTGCAGAAGTGTGCTCAAAAGATTGATTGAGTGCTTGCAAAGCTTATCAAAAAAGTCGTTAATTCTCCTACTTGAATCGTAACAACTTCAAAACTATGGATTTCAGCATTTGTGCTGGAAAAAACTTGACCATTTGAAATGGAAGCTGTAAGGGCACTTTTCACGCAGCGCATCACGGGAAGGCAACAATAATGGAAATTGGGGTATAGGAGCGTTCAGCCAATCGGAAGACATCAAGGGCCGCCTATCGATCAATAAAACAATCATCACGTGACTAGGATTGTCAGCCAATCAAATTAACGAATTGAAAAAAACCGATAGGTTTCCACTTTGAAAAAAACGATAGATTTTAGCTACAGTATTTGAAAAAACCGATAAATTTTTTGAAAAACTTGATAATTTTTGTAAAAAACTCGATAAAATTTTGAAAAATCAGATGATTTACGAAAAACTGTACCGGGTTTTTCAAAAAAATTGAGTTGAAAATCAAATGTTCGCCGTCATATCGGTTTTTTCGAAATATTTTTTGGAAAATCAAATGGCCCTTGTCGCATTCCGTAGTATAGACAAGCGACTATACAGACTGTGTTTTGCTAATATGTATATCCATGTACATACAGTAGACCGTCAAGTTAATTTAGTGAATTGTGTAACCTGTGCTCATTTGCAGATAACTATCATGAATGCACATGCAGGTAGGACACTCGTTTTCATCACACTGTCACGTGCCGCTCAATTCTCCAACGTCACGTGATCCCGATCAGGCCGACACTTTGTTATTTTTCATGTTTCGTTTATTACTTATTCATGCTTTTGTCTATTTCATTTTTACACATGCATTCTACGTTCGTTTTTATAATTTTCATGCATTTCTATGTTTCGTTTTGTTGTATTTTTATTTCTTTACAAACGCGGGCTACAGTAGGCCCTTTAGCTAAAAACTTCCGCCAGTCGTGCTCCTCGAGCACATGGCTATTTTTGGTGCGCTCACGCACCTCTTATCATCAAAATTAGCATCGTTTTTGTTACGCAAAAACGACTAGCTAAGAAGTTTAGCTAAAGACGTTCATATGCTTAGCATAGGCACTGCAGTCGGCCTCAGTGCTAAACGCATGTGAACGAAAAATGTCTATGTGCTCATAGGCATCTTCTGCATCGCGTCTAGCTGCAGAAGTTAGCTTGAGCGCCGAGAAACTCCGCCCAAGCTGCAGCTGTAGCAAAACATGTCCTTAAAAGGACATGTTTCTTTAGTTTTTCGCTCATTCTTGGGTTCACCAAGCTTTCGTCCGGTTGTAACTCCGCGTCCGCCGCCCTTTCGTCAAATTTGCATATTTTATTATACACCTGTGCGTCCGCCGCCTTATCACCAATAAATTTGCATAAATTTACCCGTGTTCACTGCGTCCGCCGCTTACCGCCTACAGTACCCCGCTGCCCATCAGTGCCAGGAGTCCGACCGCCCTCCGGTTCGTGAATAAAACGTTGGAGTATCGCCTCCCGCTCGCCGCCGCTCGTCGCTAGGACGTTTGAGGATCGCATCCCTGCTCCCAGTGCCAGAAGACCGAAAGCATCCAGGGACTTGCCGCCTGTTGCGTCGAATCGCTTGAGAAACAGGACTAGGTGAGTCTTCTCAGGGGATTATTGTTATTTGTGGGGTTATTTGTTGGGAAATCCTTCCTGAGTCGGTTTCCCAAGGTTTCCACAGATAAGTAGGGCCTCCACCTCTCAGGTTCGGGCTAAAAGGGACTGTCTGGTTCATAATCGGGTCCCCCAAATTAGGTCATTTCACGGGTGACCCCGTCCCCACTCTCACTGAGTAGGACTCGGGGATTGTCGCACCTAGCCTGGCAGCGTTGTCCATTACCCTACAGCAAGACCCCAAGGACAACACAAGAGAACCAACTATAGACCTCTCTATAGCCACCATTCGCCAGGTTAGGCCCCACCGCCATTTAGGGAAGCCTGGGGAAAATGCCAGTATCCATCAGGAGTCACAGCCTATTACTCACTGTAATAGGATCAATCTGATATGGTTCACCATCAATGTGACATATAAAACACGGTATTACCTGATGAGATACCCAAACCTCCCCAGCTCTCCCAAATCCACATGTCATACACGTGACATGGATGGCGAAATCTATGACATGGCGTAAAATGTGACATGGCGAGGCTGGAAAATTGACCTTAAGTCTGGCCACTCGCCCTTAAGTGTAAAATCTTCACCCTTGGGTCGGAACTACCCCCCAGGTCGGGTCAATTCCCATTTTAAGTCGGACAAGCCCCCTTAAAATCGGGTACTAGCCACCCAATAAGTCGGAGACCCCCCCCAAATTCGGGTTTACTGCCTAATGGGTCGGGAAGGTCCCTTATTTCGGGTTACCGCTACTGTAGGTCGGCAACTTCCCCTCAAGTCGCGTGTTATTACTGTAAGTCGGAAATTTTTCCCGTGCCACCGAGAGTTCTTACTGTAGGTCGGGAATTTATCCCTGAACATCGAGTTTCATTACTGTAAGACGGGATTTGCCCTTACGAGTGATAAATGTGATCTACATGTGTAAATAATTATCTCATGCGTGTGTATTGCCCCTATGAGTAATAAATTCCCCCTGAGT
>CAWUHX010000545.1:0-65894 GCA_963922205.1 Romanomermis culicivorax
CACACTCTATCAGATTAAGCAGTGGTATCAACGCAGAGTACTGCATCTATCGACGGACATTTGATGAGATTTTTGCGAAAACAAAAAATTTTCAACCATGAAAAAATGATGAAACTTTTGTTTTAAAAGCTCAAAAACTTTATCAAGGATGATAATTAGGACTGTATCCTCAAACAGATCTCAATGAGATCTGTCATTTGATACCCACTTTAATAGGTTTTGACACAAAAAATGTGGAGTTAAACCCTCCTGCACATACCGGCCGAAACCATAATCCCCGTTTCCAAAATGCTGAAAGCCCAGGCCGCCACAATCAACGGCAATGTTATATAAACCGGCTTCAAATATTTATAGGCGACTGGTCGTACGAACGAAACGGTGCGGTCGATGGCCAACGTAAACGCCACGTACAAACCCAACGTTTGGGAAAAATACAGTATGGCCGACTCCTGGCAACATGTCGACCGTTCCATCACATCCCCTTCGCGGGATTTTAAACGATAAATTTTCCTCGTCGCCGTAAAAACATATGAAACACCCATCAAAAAATCGACGACAGCCATTTCGACGTATAAAGCATAAAATTTAGATTTCATTTCTTTAGAACGTAGAATGGCTGCGAAGGACAATACGCCAGTCAGCGTGGCTACCACCCCAGCCACCATAAAAACCACGAATGACGGAAAAATGGCCGATAGGATTTCTAGCGAGCGATGTAAACGGTCGTCATCCATGTCCGAAAAGCTCGAATTCATAATTTTTCAACTTTACAATATTGTCTATTAAATTAATGTATTTTACACTAAAGTCGAAGTTTTAGTGTAAACAATGAAAAATTGTGTATTTTTCTAGCTATTTATCCAATTATTATTATCATCATGCTGAGATTCTAATTAGCAAAATGAGATCCGCAGTCGCCGTTGAACTTTAGTCGCCACCTGCTGAAAAGATAATCAAGATAATTTTTTGTACATTATTTGCAGATATAAACAATGGATACAGTAAGATTTTGTCTAAAAGCAGTGTCAAATTGTATATTTTCCACGAGTCCGAAATTGTGTTTCTCATGAGGAAATTACTCGAGCTATACCACACACTTGGTATAAGGTGCAGGGTCACATGACAATACAAAGTACAGTAGGAAAATACATTACAGAAGCATATATTTAGGGTGTGAATCTCATGAAGAGAAACATAGCAAAAAACTGCAATCGAAATTTTAGTAGATAACGTTCTGTAATCAAAAATGCTTTTTCTCTTCCTCATATCTTATCATTGGATGAATAGATTTTCATGACATTTTGTATATAGTTAATTTGCATATAGAAATTTTAGCTGTGCAAGTTTCAGATTTTAAGGACACTTTTTCCAAAAGTTACAGTATCTTGAAAATGGCTTTTTTAACCAAACGTACTATTATTCATTAAACTGTGCAACTTTTTTTATTTACTTTTCAATTAAAATGATTACTTCTAAATTAAAATTTGACTATAAAAAGCCAAATTTTTCATGATTTTCTATACATTTGAGTAAAAAATTTATCAGGATTTGTTTCCCGTTTGATGAGAAAACATTATTTACAGGCCAAATTTGCGGCTCAGAAATACTTTTTCGTTTCCACCAATCTTATTATTGCTCGGACAAATTTCCATCAAATTTGGTATTTAAGTAATTTAGATATGGAAAATTTAACTTTGCAAGTTTCAAGTTCAAAGGACATTCTGGTCAAAAGTTACAATACCTTAAAAATGTATTTTTTCGCAAAATGTGCCATTATTTACTGCAGTTTTTAAATTTACTTCTTAATTAATATGATCACTTCTGAATTAAAATTTAAAATAAATTGCCAGATAGGCCATGTTTTTCTCTACATCTGAGTATAAAAAACGCCAGGATTTGTTTTCTGGTTGATGAGAAAACATTATTCAAATGACGAAGTTCGTGCTCAGAAATGCTTTTTCCTTTACACATAACTTATTATTAGTCAGACATATTTCCATGAAATTTTGTATTTGAGTAACTTACATGTCGAAAATTTAATTTTGCAAGTTTCAAGTTCTAAAGATGTTTTGGTCAAAAGTTACAGTACTTTGAAAATGGCTTTTTTCACAAAACGTGCTATTATTTACAATACAGTGGAGTTTTTTTCTTTACGTCTAAATTAAAATTATTACTTTTAAATTAAAATTTCAAATAAATAGCTAAATTGCCCATGTTTTGCTCTACACCTGAGTGTAAAATATGTTAGGATTTGTTTTTTGGTTGATGAGAAAACATTATTTACAGGCCAAATTTGCGGCTCAGAAATACTTTTTCGTTTCCGCCAATCTTATTATTGCTCGGACAAATTTCCATCAAATTTGGTATTTAAGTAATTTAGATATGGAAAATTTAATTTTGCAGGTTTCAAGTTCTAATGACATTTTGGTCAAAAGTTACTGTACTTTGAAAATGGCTTTTTTCACCAAACCTACCATTATTTACTGTACACTAGAAGTTTTTTCATTTACTTCTAAATTAAGATTATTATTTCTAAATTAAAATTTACAATAAATAAAAAAATGGCCTATGTTTTTCTCTACATCTGAGTATAAAAAATGCCAGGATTTGTTTTCTGGTTGATGAGAAAACATTATTGAAATGACGAAGTTGGTGCTCAGAAATGCTTTTTCCTTTATACATATCTTATTATTTGTCAGACAGATTTCTATGAAATTTTGTATTTGAGTAATTTACATGTCGAAAATTTAATTTTGCAAGTTTCAAGTTCTAATAACATTTTGATCAAAAGTTACTGTACTTTGAAAATGGCTTTTTTCACCAAATGTACCATTATTTACTGTACACTAGAAGTTTTTTTTCATTTACTTCTAAATTAAGATTATTAATTCTAAATTAAAATTTCAAATAAATAGCTAAATTGCCCACGTTTTGCTCTACACCTGAGTGTAAAATATGTTAGGATTTGTTTTTTGGTTGATGAGAAAACATTATTTAAATGACAAAATTGCTGCTCAGAAACGCTTTTTTCTTTCCAAATATCTTTATATTGACTGCACAAATTTTCATGAAATTTTATATCTAGGTAATTTGCATATAGAAATTTTGACTGTGCAAGTTTCAAATTTTATGAACAATTTTTCCGAAAGTTGCAGTAAGTTGAAAATGGTTTTTTTTCACAAAACGTGCTATTATTTACTATACGGTGGAATTTTTTTTTGTTTACTTCTAACTTAAGATTATTACTTCTAAATTAAAATTTACAATAAATAGTGAAATTGCCCACTTTTTTCTCTAAATCTGCATATAAAATACGTCAGGATTTGTTTTCTGGTTGATGAGAAAACGTTACTTTTATGCCATTATTAGTAACCAAAAACGTCACTTCATATCCACATATCTCATCATTGACTGGCCAAATTTGGATGAAATTTTGTATTTAGGTAATTTACATATGGAACATTTAACTGTGCAAGTTTCAAGTTCAAAGGACTTTTTAGTCAAAAGTTAGAGTACCTTGAAAATGGCTTTTTTCACAAAACGTGCTATTATTTACATTACAGTGGAGTTTTTTCTTTACGTCTAAATTAAAATTATTACTTTTAAATTAAAATTTACAATAAATAGAAAAATGGCCTATGTTTTGCTCTACACATGAGTGTAAAATATGTTAGGATTTGTTTTTTAGTTGATGAGAAAACATTATTTAAATGACAAAATTGCCGCTCAGAAATGCTTTTTTCTTTCCAAATATCTTATTATTGACTGCACAAATTTTCATGAAATTTTGTATTTGAGTAATTTACATGTCAAAAATTTAATTTTGCAAGTTTCAAGTTCTAATGACATTTTGGTCAAAAGTTACTGTACTTTGAAAATGGCTTTTTCACCAAACCTACCATTATTTACTGTACACTAGAAGTTTTTTTCATTTACTTCTAAATTAAGATTATTAATTCTAAATTAAAATTTCAAATAAATAGCTAAATTGCCCACGTTTTGCTCTACACCTGAGTGTAAAATATGTTAGGATTTGTTTTTTGGTTGATGAGAAAACACTATTTAAATGACAAAATTGCCGCTCAGAAATGCTTTTTTCTTTCCAAATATCTTATTATTGACTGTACAAATTTTCATGAAATTTTATATATAGGTAATTTGCATATAGAAATTTTGACTGTGCAAGTTTCAAATCTTATGAACAATTTTTTCGAAAGTTACAGTACCTTGAAAATGGCTTTTTTCATCAAACGTATCATTATTTACTGTACACCAGAAGTTTTTTTCCTTTACTTCTAAATTAAGATTATTTTTTCTAAATTAAAATTTACAATAAAAATGGCCTATGTTTTTCTCTACATCTGAGTATAAAAAATGCCAGGATTTGTTTTTTAGTTGATGAGAAAACACTATTTAAATGACAAAATTGCCGCTCAGAAATGCTTTTTTCTTTCCAAATATCTTATTATTGACCGTACAAATTTTCATGAAATTTTGTATTTAGGTAATTTACATATGGAAAATTTAACTGTGCAAGTTTCAAGTTCAAAGGACTTTTTAGTCAAAAGTTACAGTACCTTTAAAATGGCTTTTTTCACAAAACGTGCTATCATTTACAATACAGTGGAGTTTTTTTCTTTACGTCTAAATTAAAATTATCACTTTTAAATTAAAATTTACGATAAATAATGGAATTTCCCATGTTTTTTTCTACATTTGAGAATAAAATATGCCAGGATTTGTTTTCTGGTTGATGAGAAAACATTATTTAAATGACATAGTTTGCGCTCGAAAATGCTTTTTCTCTTCCACATATTTTATTATTGGCTGTATAGATTTTCATGAAATTTTGTATTTTAGCAATTTACACGTGGAAAATTCCATGGTGGGAGTTTCAAGTTTCAGACACATTTTGGTTCAAAGTTACAATGCCTTGAAAATGATTTTTTTTCGTAAAATATACCATTATTTACTATAGTTTTTTTAATTGACTACTAAATTGAGATTTTTTCAATTATTCCTAAATTAAAATTTACGATAAAAAGCAAGATTGCCCACGTTTTTCTCTACATTTGAGTATAAAATATGGCAGGATTTCTTTTGTAGTTGATTCGAAAACGTTATTTACATGCTGATTTTGCCGATCAGGAATGGTTTTTCTTCTTGGCCTATCTTAATTTTGGCTGGACAGATTTTCATGAAATTTTGTTTTTGGGTAATTTGCATATGGCAAATTCGATTGTGCAAGTTTCAAGTTTTGAGAATAATTTTTCCAAAAGTTACAATACCTTGAAAAACACACTTTACACACACACTACGTACTTTCACATCTTTTCAGAAAAGCCACATTGGAAAGAAAAAAACAGTACTTATAGTCAAAGTTTTACACATTTATGCAAATTTCTATGTAAACAATGCCCAAGGGCAAAATAATCAGGGTAACATTCTGCTTGGGAATGCCCAATTTCAGCAGCGAAACATCAAATTACGGGATTTATCAAATATCCATAAAATATAGTTCATTTCTAGTAATCATTCCAAACCTTGAGAAAATGAAGAACTCATTTAGATATACTAGACTGTTGAACATATTTTCATGGACTGAATGGAAAATAGAGATCCCCTGGAGGCTTCAAACATGCACGGAAAATGAATAATTGATTAAACGCCTCGGGCTTGATTGACATTTTTATATAATTTTCTTACTGTAGATTTATGTAAATATAAACTTGAAACTTTTATGGTTTGAAATTCCTTGAGCTAGGATTTTTGGATTTTGCATCAAAACAAACAAAAAACAATGAAAAAATACAAAACAAGAAAACAAAAAAACAAAAAAACAAAAAAAACAAAAAAAACAAAAAAACAAAAAAAACAAAAAAGCAAAAATAACAAAAACTTTTCCAATTTTTACACTACACTACAGTATGCTGAGTAATAGTGTCATAAAAAATCTTTAGGTGATAAATTTTTCATGGATGAAATTTCATGGGCTAAAATTTTTGGATTTTGCACCAAAAGTAAACAAAAAACACAAAAAACACAAAAAAACAAAAAAAAAAACCAAAAAACACAAAAAAACACAAAAAAACACACAAAAAACCAAAAAAAAAACAAAAAACTAGAAATACAACAATTTTTAACACATTACTACAGTAAGCTCACATGAAAATCATGAGCAATGTGGAAATTTTGCATGGAAAAATTGATAAGGAAAATAAAAAAAAACAAAAAAACAAAAAAAAAACAAAAAAAAACAAAAAAACATACAAAAACAAAAAAAGGAACATTAAAATGAAAACGAAAATCATGAGAAAATGAAAATCACATGAAAATCATGAGCAATGTGGAAATTTTGCATGGAAAAATTGGTAGGAAAAACAAAAAAAAAACAAAAAAACAAAAAAAACAAAAAAAACAAAAAAACAAAAAAAAACAAAAAAACACAAAAAAAAAACACCAAAAAAACAAAAAACTAGAAATACAACAATTTTTACACATTACTACAGTAAGCTCACATGAAAATCATGAGCAATGTAGAAATTTTGCACGGAAAAATTGGTAGGAAAAACAAAAAAAACAAAAAAAACAAAAAAACAAAAAAAACAAAAAAACATACAAAAACAAAAAAAGGAACATTAAAATGAAAATGAAAATTATGAGAAAATGAAAATCACATGAAAATCATGAGCAATGTGGAAATTTTGCATGGGAAAATTGATAGGAAAAACAAAAAAAACAAAAAAACAAAAAAAACAAAAAACAAAAAAACAAAAAAACAAAAAAAAACAAAAAAACACAAAAAAAACACCAAAAAAACAAAAAACTAGAAATACAACAATTTTTACACATTACTACAGTAAGCTCACATGAAAATCATGAGCAATGTAGAAATTTTGCACGGAAAAATTGGTAGGAAAAACAAAAAAAACAAAAAAACAAAAAAAACAAAAAAAAAACAAAAAAACATACAAAAACAAAAAAAGGAACATTAAAATGAAAACGAAAATCATGAGAAAATGAAAATCACATGAAAATCATGAGCAATGTGGAAATTTTGCATGGGAAAATTGATAAGAAAAACAAAAAAAAAAGAAAAAACTGGAGAAAACGAAAAAACAAAAAAACAAAAAAAACGAAAAAAAAACTAAGAAGACATACAAAAACAAAAAAAGAACATTAAAATGAAAATGAAAATCACATGAAAATCATGAGCAATGTGAAAATTTTGCATGGAAAAATTGATAAGATCACATGCAAAATGAAAATCACATGAAAAAACAAAAAAAAAACAAAAAAAAACAAAAAAAAACTGAGGAAAACCAAAAAACAGAAAAACAACAAAAAAACAAAAAAAATTAATAAAAACAAAAAACCAAAAAACAAAAAAACAAAAAAACAAAAAAAACCAGAAAAGCAAAAATAACAAATAGTTTTTCCAATTTTTACACTACACTACAGTATGCTGAGTAATGGTGTCATAAAAAATCTTTAGGTGATAAATTTTTCATGGATGAAATTCCATGGGCTAAAATTTTTGGATTTTGCACTAAAAGTAAACAAAAAAAACAAAAAACACAAAAAAAACCAAAAAAACACAAAAAACACAAAAAAACAAAAAAAACCAAAAAAACACAAAAAAACAAAAAAAAAACACAAAAAAAACAAAAAACTAGAAATACAACAATTTTTATACATTACTACAGTAAGATCACATGAAAATCATGAGCAATGTGGAAATTTTGCATGGAAAAATTGATAAGAAAAACAAAAAAAACAAAAAAACAAAAAAAAAAACAAAAAAAAACAAAAAAAACAAAAAAAAACAAAAGACACAAAAAAAACAAAAAACTAGAAATACAACAATTTTTATACATTACTACAGTAAGCTCACATGAAAATCATAAGCAATGTGGAAATTTTGCATGGAAAAATTGATAAGAAAAACAAAAAAAAAACAAAAAACTGAAGAAAACAAAAAAACAAAAAAACCAAAAAAAACCAAAAAAACCAAAAAGACACCAAAAAAACAAAAAACTAGAAATACAACAATTTTTACACATTACTACAGTAAGCTCACATGAAAATCATGAGCAATGTAGAAATTTTGCACGGAAAAATTGGTAAGAAAAACAAAAAAAAACAAAAAAACAAAAAAAAACAAAAAAACAAAAAAACCAAAAAAAACCAAAAAAAACCAAAAGACATACAAAAACAAAAAAAGAACATTAAAATGAAAATGAAAATTATGAGAAAATGAAATCACATGAAAATCAATGTGCAATGTGGAAATTTTTGCATTGAAAAATTGATAAGATCACATACAAAATAAAAATCGCATGAAAAAACAAAAAAAACCAAAAAAAACTGAAGAAAACAAAACATAAAAAAAAAAAAAAAACAGAAAAACAAAAAACAAAAAAAAAAAAAAAAAAAAAAAAAACTAAAACCAAAAAAACAAAAAACAAAAAAACAAAAAAAACAGAAAAGCAAAAATAACAAATAACTTTTCCTATTTTTACACTGCACTACAGTATGCTGAGTAATAGTGTCATAAAAAATCTTCAGGTGATAAATTTTTCATGGCCGAAATTTCATGGGCTAAAATTTTTGGATTTTGCACCAAAAGTAAACAAAAAAAACAAAAAACACCAAAAAACACAAAAAAACACCAAAAAACCAAAAAACCAAAAAAAAAACAAAAAACTAGAAATACAACAATTTTTATACATTACTACAGTAAGCTCACATGAAAATCATGAGCAATGTGGAAATTTTGCATGGAAAAATTGATAAAAAAAAAACAAAAAAACAAAAAAACAAAAAAAAAACAAAAAAAAAAACAAAAAAAACAAAAAAAAAACAAAAAAAAACAAAAAAAACAAAAAAACCAAAAAACCAAAAAGATATACAAAAACAAAAAAAGAAGATCAAAATGAAAATGAAAATTATGAGAAAATGAAAATCACATGAAAATCATGAGCAGTGTGAAAATTTTGCATGGAATAATTGATAAGATCACATGCAAAATGAAAATCACATGAAAAAACAAAAAAAAAAACAAAAAAAACTGGGGAAAACAAAAAAACAGAAAAACAACAAAAAAACAAAAAAAATAATAAAAATAAAAAAACCAAAAAAAACTAAAAAACAAAAAAAACAAAAAAACCAGAAAAGCAAAAATAACAAATAGTTTTTCCAATTTTTATACTACACTACAGTATGCTGAGTAATGGTGTCATAAAAAATCTTTAGGTGATAAATTTTTCATGGATGAAATTACATGGGCTAAAATTTTTGGATTTTGAACCAAAAGTAAACAAAAAAACCAAAAAATACAAAAAACACAAAAAAACAAGAAAAACCAAAAAACACAAAAAAAACAAAAAACACAAAAAAAACACAAAAAAACACAAAAAAAACAAAAAACTAGAAATACAACAATTGTTACACAATAGTACAGTAAACTTACATGAAAATCATGAGCAACTTGAAAATTTTCCATGGAAAAAATGAACATCACATGAAAAACCATGAAATGAGCACAAAATATCGACCAAACTAATTTGCAGCATGCTTAATTAATGATGCTCAGCTTACAAATGGAATCTTGAGATTTTTTTGGGATCGTCTCGTGGGGGCTGCCCTTTTGATGAAAATAATGGTCATGGTATTATAATGGCTCATGATATAGAAAAAAAATTTTATAATGGTAATTATTATGACGTCATATTTTTGTAAAAAATAATAATAATAATAATAATAATAATAATAATAATAATAATAATAATAATAATAATAATTATAATAATAATAATAAAAATAATAATAATAATAATAATAACAATAATAATAACATAAATAGTAAAACAAAAAACAAAATAAAAAACAACCACTTTGAAAAATAGAAAAAAAAAATCTGGAAAAAATGAAAATCTAGAAAAATCAACACAGAAAAGTTGAAAAAACAAAAAAAGAAAAAATAAAAACCAAAAAATTGAAAAAAAACAAGAAAATTTCTAAAAAATCGAAAAAAAAAATCAGAGATAAAGAAAATTTGCAAAAAAAAAGTAAAAAAAATGAAAAATGAAAATACATCAATAAAAAGTGGAAAAAATTAAAAAAAAAGAAAAATAAGAATAAACAAAGAAAAATAAATAAAAATTGCAGAAAAAAAGAAAAGAGAAAAAAGAAAAATAGTCATGAAATTATAATGGATCATGATATAAAAATTTTTTTTTCGAGAAATTTTTCTTATTATGACGTCATATTTTTGTAAAAAATAATAATAATAATAACAATAATAATAACATAAATAGTAAAACAAAAAAAAATAAAATAAAAAACAACCACTTTGAAAAATAGAAAAAAAATCTGGAAAAAATGAAAATCTAGAAAAATCAACACACAGAAAAGTTGAAAAAACAAAAAAAATAAAAAATAAAAACCAAAAAATTGAAAAAGAGAAGAAAATTGAAATGAAAAAAAAAGAAATGGAGAAAATTTGCAAAAAAAATAAAATACGAGGAAGTAAAATGTTTCAAAAATGAAAAAGAAATTCAAAATTCGCAAAAATACAAATTAAAAAATATAAAAATATCCCAAAAAAAGGATGAGAATAAAAAACGAAATAAAAATTTGTAAAAACTAAAATTTTGCAAAATTGAAAAAATATCCCAAAAAATAAAAATTTATTTTGGAAAAATTGAAGATTTCGAAAAAAAATTAAATCGTAAATTTAAAAAAATAAAAATTTTGAAATATAAAAAAAAATCGGAAAAAAAACAAAATCCCGAAAAATCAACGCAGAAAAACTGGAAAAGAGAAGAAAAATAACGAAAAAACTGAAAAAAAAGAAATTTTCAAATAATTAAAAAATGAAAAAAAATAAAAAACAGTTAATTTCGAAAAAAAGAAAAAGAAAAATTTCAAAAAGTAAAATTTTTCGAAAATTAGAAAAAATTTCTAAAAAATGAAAATATTTTTGAAATAAGGAAAAACACACAATTAAAAATCAAAAAATTGAAAAAAAAACAAAAATGAATATTTGGAAAAACAAGAATTTCCAAAAAAAAATTTTTTTTTTAATTTTGAAAAATGAACGCAGAAAAGAGAAAAAAACGAAAAAGTTGAAAAAATTAAAATCTCGAAAAAAGAACATAAAAAATTAAGAAGAAAAGTTGAAAAAAATAAAATTTCGAAGAATCAAAAATAAAAAATTAAATATAAAGAAAAATTCAAAAAAAAATAAAAATCTGAAAAAATGGAAAATTTAGAAAACAAAATGAGTTCTGAAAAAATGGAAAATTGCAGAGAACAAAAATAAAATTGAAAAAAGAGAAAATTTCGAAAAAAACCAAAAAGGAAAAATGAAGAAAATGTCGGAAAACAAGAAATATTAAAATCAAAAAATTAGAAAAAATTTCAAAAAATAAAAAAAAATTTCAAAAAAGTAAAATTTTCGAAATATAAAAAATTTTACAATCGAAAAATGAAAAAAAGACAACAAAAATGAAAAACTAAGTCTCGAAAAAATAGAGCAAAAAAAATTAAGAAAAAAAACAAAAAAGAAAAAATTGAACAAAAAATTCTGAAAATTAAGAAGAAAAAAAATTTATAAAACAAAAAAAATTAAAATCGCCACAAATGTAAATCTGAAAAAAGTAAAATTTTAAAAAAATTAAAAAAAATTCTGGAAAAAATGGAAATTTTGAAAAATGAAATGTATGAAAAAAATAAAAACTAAATATAAATGAAGAAATGGAAAAAAAGAAAATTTAGAGAAATGAAAAAGCAAATAATTAAAAACGGAAAAATTTCAAAAACTAAAAAATACAAAAAGCTGAAAAAAGTAAAATTTTCGGAAAACCAAAAAAAGAAAAGAAAAGAAACTTCGAAAAAATGAAAAAAAAAGAAAATTTCGAAAAATGAACACAAAAAAAATGGAAGAAAAGAAAAAAAACGAAAAGGTTGAAAAAATGTAAAAAAAATAAAATGAAAGAAATAAAAGAAAACTAAACAAAATTTTGAGAAAAATAGAAATTTGGAAAAATTAATGAATCAGAAATTTAAAAAAAAGAAAATTGAAGGAAAGAAAAATAAGAAATAAAAAGCAAAAAAATGTGAAAAAAAGAAAATTTCGAAAAAAATCTGAAAAAATTAAAATCTCGAAAAACAAACAAATAAGAAAATAAAAACCTGATGAAGAAGAAAATTTCGAAAAATCCAAAAAAATGAAGAAAAGAAAAAAATCTAAAAAACTGAAGAAAACATAAAATAAAAACTGAAACATTGAAAAAAAGATTTCCGAAAAAAAACCAAAAAGAAAAAATTGGGAAAATTTTGGAAAAAAGAAAGACAAAAATTAAAAAAAGAAACATGAAAAAAACAAATTTCCAAAAATAGGGAAGAAAAAATGAAAAAAAGAAAAATAAACAAAAAAAATGGAAAAAATGAAAAAGAAAAATTAATGAAAATTTTCGAAGAATTTCGGAAATTGAAAAAGAAAAAATTGGCGAAAAGCAAAAAATTGAAAAATGAAAAAACAAAATTTCGAAAAATATGAAAAAAATAAAAACGAAAAAATTGAACATATAAAATTAAAAATTCAAAAAAAAAATTCAAAAACTAGCAAAATTGTCGTATTTTTGCAGAATTTAAATATTTACCACCCGATTTTTTAATAAAATATAGAAAAAAAACTAGAATCAATATAATAAACATTAGTTCTATAATAAAAATAATATAAATAGCAACACGAAAAAAGTACAAAAATTTACAGTAAAACACAAAAAAATCGATCACGAAAAAAAAAATTTTCTTTTTCTTGCATTTTTGTTCGAAAATCGCTGAGCAAATCACCAATATTTGATAGAATTTCAAGCGGATTTTCCATTTGCCTAGAAAAGATGAAAATATAGAAAATTTGAAAAAAAATTGAAAACAAAGAAAAAAATTTTTTTTCAAAACGAAAAAATTAAAAAACAAAAAATTTTTAAAAAAATGAAAAAATAAAAAAATTAATGAAAAAAATTGAAAAAATTTAAAAAAAAATGAAAAAATTAAAAAAACAAAATTTCAAGGTAGCAAAAAAATGAAAACAAAAGTTTGGAAGAAATATAAAAAAGAAAACATTAAACAAAAAAAATGAGTTAAAAAACAAAATTTCAAAAAACAAAAGAACGAAAATTTGAAAAAAAGCAAAAAAGTTTTAAAACACAAAAAAACAAAATTTAAAAAAAAATTAAAAAAGCAAAAAAATGAACATGAAAAAAAACAGAAAAAGTTTTAAAATACCAAAAAATAAAAAGAAAAAAAGGAAAGAAAAAAGGAAAAAGAAAAAAGAAAGAACAAGAAAAAGAAGAAAAGAAAAGAGAAAGGGAAAAAACAAGAAAAAATTGGCAGAAAAGCAGGAAAGAAAAAAGAAAAACAAGAAAAAAGAAAGAAAAGGAAAAAAGAGGAAAACAGAAGAAAGAAAGAAAAAACAGAAAAAACGAAAAAACAAAGAAAATTGGCAGAAAAAAAAGAAAAGAGAAGAGAAAAAGGGGAAAAAAGAAAAAACAAAGAAAAAAGAAAAAAAAAGAAGAAAAGAAAAGAAAAGGGGAAAACCAAGAAAAAATTGACAGAAAAAAGAGAAAAAACGAATAAAGGAAAAAAGAAAAAGAAAGGAAAAAAGGTAAAAAAGAAAAAAAGAGCAAAAAAGAAAAAAGAAGAAAAAAAATAAAAAAAAAAAGAAAGAAAAAAAAACCAAAAGAAAATTTCAAAAAATTAAAGAGAAAATTAAAAATGAAAAAATTTCCAAAAAATGAGAATTTGAACAAAAAAATGAAGAAAAAAAATAAAAAATTCAAAAAAAAACCAAAAAATTAAAATACCTTTCTTAAGCCATTTACACCTCCGAATCGTCTTATAGCCGACATTAAATCCTCATTTTCCGAACAATCAGGCGCTTTACACTTGTTGTAAACCAAATTTCCCGCCTTGCCGCTTACTGTGGCTTTACAAATGGAACTTTTTCCTGGTGTAAAGTTCAAATTTTGGCTTATTGATTGTAAAGTTTTTTGTAAACAAGGTTTTTCTTGTTTTTCCTGTTTTTCGTACAAATTTTGTACAAATTCGTGTTGTTCTAAAACTTTTGTTTGTAAACGTTGGAAATTTAACATTTGCGACGTGGTTAAATTGTTGTTATTTTGATCGTTGGCGTCGGATAGAATTTTCCATTCTTGGAATAAATCCTGAAAAAAATTTTAAAAAAATTTGGAAATTTGAAAAAAAATTGAAAAAAAAAATTTTAATAAAAAAATAATTAAAAAAATTAAAAAAAATTTTTTTTTAATTAAAATATAAAATAAAAAAAATTTGAAAAAATAAAAATGAAAAAAATAAGTACAGAAATGTGAAATTTTCAACCGTTTTTTGTTCCAAAAAAACAATTTTCTAACAGTTTTTGTGTTTTTGCCAGTTTTCCCAATTTTGTGGGAAAATTACCCTTTTCAAAAATCAAAAATTGACATTATTGATGGCATTTTTGTACAAAAATAAAATTAGACGACATTTTTTTTAGAACTTTTAGACATTTTTTGCTCAAAAAATGACATTTTAAAACCAAAAACTTGATATTTTTGACCAATTTTTCTGATGAATCATCGTTTTTATATTTAAAAAAATATTGGCAAAAAAGAACAACAAAAAAAAGAAATTGAAAAATCAAAAAATAAAATAAAAAAGGCACAAAAATAAAAGAAAAAACGAAAAAAAGAGAGAAAAACGAAGAAAAAAGAAAAAGTGGAGAAAAGAAAAAAATTTGGCAGAAAAAAAGAAAGAAAAGCAAAAAAAGCACAAAAATCGGGAAGAAAAAAAGAAAAGAAAAAAAAGAAAAAAGAAAAAGAGAAGAAACAGAAAAAAATGAAAAAAGAAAAAACAGCGAAAACGGGGAAAAAGAAAATAACGAAAAGAAAAAAGGAAAAACAAGAAACAAAAAAAGAAAACAAAAAAGGAAAAAACAAGAAAAAAAGACAAAAAACAAAGGAAAAAAGGAAAAAATAAGCAGAAAAAAGAAAGAAAAAAAGAAGAGAAAAGAAAAAAGGGAAAAGAAAATAAAGGAAAAGAAAAACAAAGGAAAAAACAAGAAAAAGAATAAAATGAAAGAAAAAAGGAAAAAACCAAGAGAAAAATTGGCAGAAAAAAGAAAAAGAAAAACAAAATAAGGAATGAAGAAACAAAAAGAGAAAAAAATCGAAAAAAGGACGAAAAATGGGAAAAAAGTAACAAAAAAAGAAAAAACGAACAAAAAAGAAAAAAAGGAAAAAATTGGCAGAAAAAAAAGAAAGAAAAAAACAAAAACAAGAAAAAAATTGGTCAGATAAAATAAAAAAAACAAATCAAAGAAAAAACAAAGAAAAAAAAACCAAAAAATTTCAGAAAAAAGACAAACCAAAAGAAAACAGAAAAAAAAGAAAAAAAGAAAAAAAGAAAAAAAAGGAAATTGGCAGAAAAAAAGGAAAGAAAAAATATAAAAAATAAGGGTAAAAAACAAGAAAAATAAAAAAGGGAGAAAATAAGAAAAAATAAAAAAGAAAAAAGAAAGTAAAAAAAAATTCAAAATCCAAAAAAATGAAATATATAATGTAAAATTACCTGCAATTTTTGATATTCAACATCTAAATCGCCCATTTCCAGCTGACTGGCCCCATCAAAAGCGCCATTTTTGGGGCAAACCACAAATTTCGAGCTCAAAATTTCGCCATTTTCAGCCAATTTTTTCGCATTTTCCTTCTCCAAATATTCGTCTTCGAAACTTTTGACTCTCATTGCTGGTTGAAAATGAGCATTTTGTAAAATATTACTAGAAAATTTGGTTCTAGAATGGCCATTTTTCAAGCTTTTTGACGAAAATAAATGCAATTTTTCAACAATTGGCGACGATGTTTGACGAGGGGATGAAATTTCCGACACTTCATTTTCGATATTTTTCGCCATTTCGGGCCAACTAGCGATTATAATCGTCGTTGTTCCATCGTCCAATTTGGAATAATCGTTATTAGATTCACCGGTTTTTGAGGAAAAATTGACAATTTTTTCATCAGAAATTTCTAAAAAATAAATAAAATTTTATCATTTTCAAAAAAATTCAACTTTCGAAGAATTTAAATTTCGAAAAATTTCAATTTCAAAAATTTTGAAATTTTACAGTTTTTTACGTCTAAATTACCTAAAAGTTGCATTTTTCTATTAAAAAGTTCTGAAAAATAAGCAAAATTTTAGTTTTTTTAAATTTAAATTTTGAAGAATTTAACTTTCGAAAATTTTAAATTTCGAACAATTTTGCATTTTGAAAATTTTAAATTTTGAAAACTCTCAATTTGAGAAATTTTGCATTTTTTTAAAATCGATTTTTTCATAAAATTTGCATTTTCCCACTCTAAGTTACCTAACATTATGCTTTTTTGATTAAAATTTACATTTTTTTCCTGTAAATTATCTCAAATTTGCATATTTTTCATCTAAAATTTGGAAATTTTTTCGCGTAAATCCCCCAAAATTTGCATTTTTCCATCAACAAATTTTAATTTTGAAAATTTAAATTTCGCAAATTTTAAATTTTCAAAATTCGAAATTTTGAAAATTCTCAATTTTTAAAAATTCACACATATTTTGAGGAAAATTCGCATTTTTCAATGTAAATCATCTCAAAATTGGATTTTTCCCCTAAAATTTGAATTTTTTTCACGTAAAATTTGTAATTTTTGATCAGAAAGGTCCAAAAACTAGCAAAATTTCATTGTTTTCTTTCAAAAAATTTTAATTTTCAAAAACTTAATTTTGAAAAAAATTCTTTCAAATTTCAAAATTTTTGCATTTTTTATGTAAAATTTGCATTTTTTAATGTAAATTACCTAGAATTTTCATTTTTTTCTCCGTAGATTAACAAAACATTTGCATTTTTCCATGTTACCCAAAATTTACGTGAAAAATTTTCCTTGATTTTTATGGAAAAAATGTAGAAATTCAAACTTTTGTCAATAAATCCATCAAAAATCAAAATTAGAAAATAAAAAAATAAATTTTGGATTCGTCTCGTCGAGATCTATCGATTGATACCCAGCAAGCTAACTTTTGGAGGAAAACAAATGAAAGAGTAATTTTCTAAGGAAAAAATGCCTTTTTTAAACGATAACTCGATGGGAAATGGAAATGGAAAAAAATGTCCGCGTTCTTTTTTGTTCGTCTCGTCGAGATCTATCGATTGATACCCAAAAAGTTAAGTTTTGGATAAAAAACAAGAAAAAAATTGCAGTTTTTGTCTAAATATCCTGAATTTTTAACTTTTTTCAAAATTTTTTCAATTTTCGAAAAATTTCAGTTTTTTGGCAAAAATTACATTTTTTTTTATTTTATTGTAAAATTTTAGAAAATTCAAATTTTTCTTCAGAATTGCATTTTCAAGTAAATTTTCATGTAAAATCTGCATAATTGGTAATTTTCCAGAATTGATAAATTTTATAGTTTTTTTGCAGGAATTTTAAATTTTTGACAAAAATATTTTCTAAATATTTACACAATTTTAAAATGGAAATTTTTTGAAAAACTTTCAAAAATAAAAAAATCTCGAAAAATGAAGAAAAAATTTGGAAAAAGTAAATTTGTGAAAGATGAGAAAGAAATTCTAAAAAAAATGAACTTTTCGGAGAATTTGAAAAAATTGTGAAAATTTTCGAAAAATGAAAACGAAAAAATTGGAAAAAATGAAAAAAAATATTTTTTTGTGAAATGTAAATATTTACTACCCGATTTTTTAATAAAATATAGAATCAATATAATAAACATTAGTTCTATAATAAAAATAATATAAATAGCAACACGAAAAAATACAAAAATTTACAGTAAAACACAAAAAAATCGATCACGAAAAAATGAACTTTCTTTTTTTTCCACAAATATG
This sequence comes from Romanomermis culicivorax, assembly GCA_963922205.1. Taxonomy (NCBI): domain Eukaryota; kingdom Metazoa; phylum Nematoda; class Enoplea; order Mermithida; family Mermithidae; genus Romanomermis; species Romanomermis culicivorax. Next base: position 17,942 of record CAWUHX010000545.1, read on the forward strand.
GCATTTTTGTTCGAAAATCGCTGACGACAACCTGAGCGAATCACCTTACTGTAATAAACTTTCAAGCAGATTTTCCATTTGCCTAGAAAAGATGAAAATATAAAAAATTTGAAAAAAAATTGAAAACAAAGAAAAAAATTTTTTTCAAAACGAAAAAATAAAAAAACTAAAAATTTTAAAAAATGAAAAAATAAAAAAATAAATGAAAAAATTAAAAAAACAAAATTTCAAGGTAGCAAAAAAATGAAAACAAAAGTTTGGAAGAAATATAAAAAAGAAAACATTAAACAAAAAAATGAGTTAAAAAACAAAATTTCAAAGAAACAAAGGAATGTAAATTTGAAAAAAAGCAAAAAAGTTTTAAAACACAAAAAAACAAAATTTAAAAAAAATTAAAAAAGCAAAAAAATGAACATGAAAAAAACAGAAAAAGTTTTAAAATACCAAAAAATAAAAAGAAAAAAAGGAAAGAAAAAAGGAAAAAGAAAAAAGAAAGAACAAGAAAAAGAAGAAAAGAAAAGAGAAAGGGAAAAAACAAGAAAAAATTGGCAGAAAAGCAGGAAAGAAAAAAGAAAAACAAGAAAAAAGAGGAAAAAAGAAGAAAGAAAGGAAAAACTGAAAAAACTGATAAGAACAAAGAAAGAAAAGAAAAAAGGAAGAGAAAATTTCAAAAAATGAAAAAGATAATATAAAAAACAAAATTTGCTGAAGGAAATGAAAATTTGAACAACAAGAATGAAAAAGAAAAATTTAAAAAATGAAGAAAATAAAAAAAGACAGAAATCAAAAGAAAAAAATTGTCAGAAGATACATCAAAACAAAAAAATCAAAAAACGAGAAAAAATTAGGAGAAAAAAACAAAGAAAAAACAGAGAAAAAAGGAGAAAAGAAAATTTGTAAGAAAAGAAGAAAAGAGAAAAAGTTAAAAAAACAGAAAAAACGAAAAAACAAAGAAAATTTGCAGAAAAAAAAGAAAAGAGAAGAGAAAAAGGGGAAAAAAGAAAAAACAAAGAAAAAATAAAAAAAAGAAGAAAAGAAAAGAAAAGGGGAAAACCAAGAAAAAATTGACAGAAAAAAGAGAAAAAACAAGAAAAAACGAATAAAAAGAAAAAGAAAAAGAAAGGAAAAAAGGTAAAAAATAAAAAAACAGCAAAAAAGAAAAAAGAAGAAAAAAAGTGAAAAGAAAAAACAAAGAAAAAAAAAGAAAAGAAAATTTCAAAAAATTAAAGAGAAAATTAAAAATGAAAAAATTTCCAAAAAATGAAAATTTGAACAAAAAAATGAAGAAAAAAAAATAAAAAAAAAACAAAAAATTAAAATACCTTTCTCAAGCCGTTTACACCTCCGAATCGTCTTATAGCCGACATTAAATCCTCATTTTCGGAAAAATCAGGCGCTTTACACTTGTTGTTTACTGTAGCTTTACAAATGGAACTTTTTCCTGGTGTAAAGTTCAAATTTTGGCTTATTGATTGTAAAGTTTTTTGTAAACAAGGTTTTTCTTGTTTTTCCTGTTTTTCGTACAAATTTTGTACAAATTCGTGTTGTTCCAAAACTTTTGTTTGTAAACGTTGAAAATTTAACATTTGCGACGTGGTTAAATTGTTGTTATTTTGATCGTTGGCATCGGATAGAATTTTCCATTCTTGGAATAAATCCTGAAAAAAATTTTAAAAAAATTTGGAAATTTGAAAAAAAATTGAAAAAAAAAATTTTAATAAAAAAACAATTAAAAAAATTAAAAAAAATTTTTTTTTAATTAAAATATAAAATAAAAAATTGAAAAAATAAAAATGAAAAAAATAAATAAAAAAAAAAGTACAGAAATGTGAAATTTTCAACCGTTTTTTGTTCCAAAAAAACAATTTTCTAACAGTTTTTGTGTTTTTGCCACTTTTCCCAATTTTGTGGGAAAATTACCCTTTTACAATCAAAAATTGACATTATTGATGGCATTTTTGTACAATAAGCTTTTAGACATTTTTTGCTCAAAAAATGACATTTTAAAACCAAAAACTTGATATTTTTGACCAATTTTTCTGATGAATCATCGTTTTTATATTTAAAAAAATATTGGCAAAAAAACAAAAAAAAAGAAATTGAAAAATCAAAAAATAAAATAAAAAAGGCACAAAAATAAAAGAAAAAACGAAAAAAAGAGAGAAAAACGAAGAAAAAACAAAAAAAGAAAAAGTGGAGAAAAGAAAAAAATTTGGCAGAAAAAAAGAAAGAAAAGCAAAAAACGAAAAGGTTGAAAAAAGAGAAAAAATTTTGAGAAAAAAAAAGAAAAACAAAAAAAGCACAAAAATCGGGAAGAAAAAAAGAAAAGAAAAAAAAAAGAAAAAAGAAAAAGAGAAGAAACAGAAAAAAATGAAAAAAGAAAAAACGGCGAAAACGGGGAAAAAGAAAATAACGAAAAGAAAAAAGGAAAAACAAGAAAAAAATTTGCAGAAAAACAAGAAACAAAAAAAAGAAAACAAAAAAGGAAAAAACAAGAAAAAAAGAGAAAAAAACAAAGGAAAAAAGGAAAAAATTAGCAGAAACAAGAAAGAAAAAAAGAAAAGAAAAGAAAAAAGGGAAAATAAAATAAAGGAAAAAAGAAAAAGAAAAAAATGAAAGAAAAAAGGAAAAAACCAAGAGAAAAATTGGCAGAAAAAAGAAAAAGAAAAACAATAATAAGGAATGAAGAAACAAAAAGAGAAAAAAATCGAAAAAAGGACGAAAAATGGGAAAAAAGTAACAAAAAAAGAAAAAACGAACAAAAAAGAAAAAAAGGAAAAAATTGGCACAAAAATACAAGAAAAAAATTGGCACAAAAAAAAGAAAGAAAAAAAGAAAAACAATAAAGCAAAAAAGAGAAAAAATAAGAAAAAAATTGGTCAGATAAAATAAAAAAAGAAATCAAAGAAAAAAAACCCAAAAAATTTCAGAAAAAAGAGAAACCAAAAGGAAACCGAAAAAAAGAAAGAAGAAAAGAAAAAAAGAAAAAAAAGGAAATTGGCAGAAAAAAAGGAAAGAAAAAATATAAAAAATAAGGGTAAAAAACAAGAAAAATAAAAAAGGGAGAAAATAAGAAAAAATAAAAAAGAAAAAAGAAAGTAAAAAAAAATTCAAAATCCAAAAAAAATGAAATATATAATGTAAAATTACCTGCAATTTTTGATATTCAACATCTAAATCGCCCATTTCCAGCTGACTGGCCCCATCAAAAGCGCCATTTTTGGGGCAAACCACAAATTTCGAGCTCAAAATTTCGCCATTTTGAGCCAATTTTTTCGCATTTTCCTTCTCCAAATATTCGTCTTCGAAACTTTTGACCTTCATTGTTGGTTGAAAATGAGCATTTTGTAAAATATTACTAGAAAATTTGGTTCTAGAATGGCCATTTTTTAAGCTTTTTGACGAAAATAAATGCATTTTTTCAACAATTGGCGACGATGTTTGACGACGGGATGAAATTTCCGACACTTCATTTTCGATATTTTTCGCCATTTCGGGCGAACTAGCGATTATAATCGTCGTTGTTCCATCGTCCAATTTGGAATAATCGTTATTAGATTCACCGGTTTTTGAGGAAAAATTGACAATTTTTTCATCAGAAATTTCTAAAAAATAAATAAAATTTTATCATTTTCAAAAAAATTCAACTTTCGAAGAATTTAAATTTCGAAAAATTTCAATTTCAAAAATTTTGAAATTTTACAGTTTTTTACGTCTAAATTACCTAAAAGTTGCATTTTTCTATTAAAAAGTTCTGAAAAATAAGCAAAATTTTAGTTTTTTTAAATTTAAATTTTGAAGAATTTAACTTTCGAAAATTTTAAATTTCGAACAATTTTGCATTTTGAAAATTTTAAATTTTGAAAACTCTCAATTTGAGAAATTTTGCATTTTTTTAAAATCGATTTTTTCATAAAATTTGCATTTTCCCACTCTAAGTTACCTAACATTATGCTTTTTTGATTAAAATTTACATTTTTTTCCTGTAAATTATCTCAAATTTGCATATTTTTCATCTAAAATTTGGAAATTTTTTCGCGTAAATCCCCCAAAATTTGCATTTTTCCATCAACAAATTTTAATTTTGAAAATTTAAATTTCGCAAATTTTAAATTTTCAAAATTCGAAATTTTGAAAATTCTCAATTTTTAAAAATTCACACATATTTTGAGGAAAATTCGCATTTTTCAATGTAAATCATCTCAAAATTGGATTTTTCCCCTAAAATTTGAATTTTTTTCACGTAAAATTTGTAATTTTTGATCAGAAAGGTCCAAAAACTAGCAAAATTTCATTGTTTTCTTTCAAAAAATTTTAATTTTCAAAAACTTAATTTTGAAAAAAATTCTTTCAAATTTCAAAATTTTTGCATTTTTTATGTAAAATTTGCATTTTTTAATGTAAATTACCTAGAATTTTCATTTTTTTCTCCGTAGATTAACAAAAAATTTGCATTTTTCCATCAGAAATTTACAAAAATAAGCAAAAATTTATTCTTTTTTCCCAAAAAATTTAAATTTTTAAAAATTTGAATTCTCAAACATTTCAATTTTAAATTCTAAAATTTTTGCATTTTTTCCATGTTACCCAAAATTTACGTGAAAAATTTTCCTTGATTTTTATGGAAAAAATGTAGAAATTCAAACTTTTGTCAATAAATCCATCAAAAATCAAAATTAGAAAATATAAAAATAATTTTTGGATTCGTCTCGTTGAGATCTATCGATTGATACCCAGCAAGCTAACTTTTGAAGAAAAATAATTGAAAAAGTAGATTTCTAAGAAAAAAATGCCTTTTTTTAACGATAAGTCGGTGGAAAATGGAAATGGAAAAAAATGTCCGCGTTCTTTTTTGTTCGTCTCGTCGAGATCTTTCGATTGATACCCAAAAAGTTAAGTTTTGGATAAAAAACAAGAAAAAATTGCAATTTTTGGGTAAATTTCCTGAATTTTCAACTTTTTTGAAATTTTTTCAATTTGTGAAAAATTTCATTTCTTCATTTTCCAAATAATCGAATCATTATTTGGCAAAAATTTGCATTTTTTCTATGTAAATTACATAAAATTTGTATTTTTCATGAAATTAGCTAAAATTTGCATTTTTTCAAGAATAAGTTCTAAAAAACAGCAAAATTTTATTTATTCTTCAAAAATTTCAATTTCTCAAAATACAAATTTTTTAATTTCAAATCTTGAAAATTCCACGTAAATTACCTAAAATCTGCTTTTTTGGTAAAATTTGCATTTTTTGCATGTAAATTACCTAAAATTTAATTTTCGCTGATTTTTATGAAAAAAATGTCAAAATTCACATTTTTGTCAATAATTCCATCAAAAATAAAAATTAGAAAATAAAAAAATAATTTTTGGATTTGTCTCGTTCAGATCTATCGATTGATACCCAGCAAGCTAACTTTTGGAGAAAAAAAAATGAAAGAGTAATTTTCTAAGGAAAAAATGCATTTTTTTAACGATAAGTCGGTGGAAAATGGAAATGGAAAAAAATGTCCGCGTTCTTTTTTGTTCGTCTCGTCGAGATCTTTCGATTGATACCCAAAAAGTTTAGTTTTGGATAAAAAACAAGAAAAAAATTGCATTTTTTGTCTAAATATCCTGAATTTTTAACTTTTTTCAAAATTTTTTCAATTTTCGAAAAATTTCAGTTTTTTGGCAAAAATTACATTTTTTTTTATTTTATTGTAAAATTTTAGAAAATTCAAATTTTTCTTCAGAATTGCATTTTCAAGTAAATTTTCATGTAAAATCTGCATAATTGGTAATTTTCCAGAATTGATAAATTTTATAGTTTTTTTGCAGGAATTTTAAATTTTTGACAAAAATATTTTCTAAATATTTACACAATTTTAAAATGGAAATTTTTTGAAAAACTTTCAAAAATAAAAAAATCTCGAAAAATGAAGAAAAAATTTGGAAAAAGTAAATTTGTGAAAGATGAGAAAGAAATTCTAAAAAAAATGAACTTTTCGGAGAATTTGAAAAAATTGTGAAAATTTTCGAAAAATGAAAACGAAAAAATTGGAAAAAATGAAAAAAAATATTTTTTTGTGAAATGTAAATATTTACTACCCGATTTTTTAATAAAATATAGAATCAATATAATAAACATTAGTTCTATAATAAAAATAATATAAATAGCAACACGAAAAAATACAAAAATTTACAGTAAAACACAAAAAAATCGATCACGAAAAAATGAACTTTCTTTTTTTTCCACAAATATGGCATTTTTGTTCGAAAATCGCTGACGACAACCTGAGCGAATCACCTTACTGTAATAAACTTTCAAGCAGATTTTCCATTTGCCTAGAAAAGATGAAAATATAAAAAATTTGAAAAAAAATTGAAAACAAAGAAAAAAATTTTTTTCAAAACGAAAAAATAAAAAAACTAAAAATTTTAAAAAATGAAAAAATAAAAAAATAAATGAAAAAATTAAAAAACAAAATTTCAAGGTAGCAAAAAAATGAAAACAAAAGTTTGGAAGAAATATAAAAAAGAAAACATTAAACAAAAAAATGAGTTAAAAAACAAAATTTCAAAGAAACAAAGGAATGTAAATTTGAAAAAAAGCAAAAAAGTTTTAAAACACAAAAAAACAAAATTTAAAAAAAATTAAAAAAGCAAAAAAATGAACATGAAAAAAACAGAAAAAGTTTTAAAATACCAAAAAATAAAAAGAAAAAAAGGAAAGAAAAAAGGAAAAAGAAAAAAGAAAGAACAAGAAAAAGAAGAAAAGAAAAGAGAAAGGGAAAAAACAAGAAAAAATTGGCAGAAAAGCAGGAAAGAAAAAAGAAAAACAAGAAAAAAGAGGAAAAAAGAAGAAAGAAAGGAAAAACTGAAAAAACTGATAAGAACAAAGAAAGAAAAGAAAAAAGGAAGAGAAAATTTCAAAAAATGAAAAAGATAATATAAAAAACAAAATTTGCTGAAGGAAATGAAAATTTGAACAACAAGAATGAAAAAGAAAAATTTAAAAAATGAAGAAAATAAAAAAAGACAGAAATCAAAAGAAAAAAATTGTCAGAAGATACATCAAAACAAAAAAATCAAAAAACGAGAAAAAATTAGGAGAAAAAAACAAAGAAAAAACAGAGAAAAAAGGAGAAAAGAAAATTTGTAAGAAAAGAAGAAAAGAGAAAAAGTTAAAAAAACAGAAAAAACGAAAAAACAAAGAAAATTTGCAGAAAAAAAAGAAAAGAGAAGAGAAAAAGGGGAAAAAAGAAAAAACAAAGAAAAAATAAAAAAAAGAAGAAAAGAAAAGAAAAGGGGAAAACCAAGAAAAAATTGACAGAAAAAAGAGAAAAAACAAGAAAAAACGAATAAAAAGAAAAAGAAAAAGAAAGGAAAAAAGGTAAAAAATAAAAAAACAGCAAAAAAGAAAAAAGAAGAAAAAAAGTGAAAAGAAAAAACAAAGAAAAAAAAAGAAAAGAAAATTTCAAAAAATTAAAGAGAAAATTAAAAATGAAAAAATTTCCAAAAAATGAAAATTTGAACAAAAAAATGAAGAAAAAAAAATAAAAAAAAAACAAAAAATTAAAATACCTTTCTCAAGCCGTTTACACCTCCGAATCGTCTTATAGCCGACATTAAATCCTCATTTTCGGAAAAATCAGGCGCTTTACACTTGTTGTTTACTGTAGCTTTACAAATGGAACTTTTTCCTGGTGTAAAGTTCAAATTTTGGCTTATTGATTGTAAAGTTTTTTGTAAACAAGGTTTTTCTTGTTTTTCCTGTTTTTCGTACAAATTTTGTACAAATTCGTGTTGTTCCAAAACTTTTGTTTGTAAACGTTGAAAATTTAACATTTGCGACGTGGTTAAATTGTTGTTATTTTGATCGTTGGCATCGGATAGAATTTTCCATTCTTGGAATAAATCCTGAAAAAAATTTTAAAAAAATTTGGAAATTTGAAAAAAAATTGAAAAAAAAAATTTTAATAAAAAAACAATTAAAAAAATTAAAAAAAATTTTTTTTTAATTAAAATATAAAATAAAAAATTGAAAAAATAAAAATGAAAAAAATAAATAAAAAAAAAAGTACAGAAATGTGAAATTTTCAACCGTTTTTTGTTCCAAAAAAACAATTTTCTAACAGTTTTTGTGTTTTTGCCACTTTTCCCAATTTTGTGGGAAAATTACCCTTTTACAATCAAAAATTGACATTATTGATGGCATTTTTGTACAATAAGCTTTTAGACATTTTTTGCTCAAAAAATGACATTTTAAAACCAAAAACTTGATATTTTTGACCAATTTTTCTGATGAATCATCGTTTTTATATTTAAAAAAATATTGGCAAAAAAACAAAAAAAAAGAAATTGAAAAATCAAAAAATAAAATAAAAAAGGCACAAAAATAAAAGAAAAAACGAAAAAAAGAGAGAAAAACGAAGAAAAAACAAAAAAAGAAAAAGTGGAGAAAAGAAAAAAATTTGGCAGAAAAAAAGAAAGAAAAGCAAAAAACGAAAAGGTTGAAAAAAGAGAAAAAATTTTGAGAAAAAAAAAGAAAAACAAAAAAAGCACAAAAATCGGGAAGAAAAAAAGAAAAGAAAAAAAAAGAAAAAAGAAAAAGAGAAGAAACAGAAAAAAATGAAAAAAGAAAAAACGGCGAAAACGGGGAAAAAGAAAATAACGAAAAGAAAAAAGGAAAAACAAGAAAAAAATTTGCAGAAAAACAAGAAACAAAAAAAAGAAAACAAAAAAGGAAAAAACAAGAAAAAAAGAGAAAAAAACAAAGGAAAAAAGGAAAAAATTAGCAGAAACAAGAAAGAAAAAAAGAAAAGAAAAGAAAAAAGGGAAAATAAAATAAAGGAAAAAAGAAAAAGAAAAAAATGAAAGAAAAAAGGAAAAAACCAAGAGAAAAATTGGCAGAAAAAAGAAAAAGAAAAACAATAATAAGGAATGAAGAAACAAAAAGAGAAAAAAATCGAAAAAAGGACGAAAAATGGGAAAAAAGTAACAAAAAAAGAAAAAACGAACAAAAAAGAAAAAAAGGAAAAAATTGGCACAAAAATACAAGAAAAAAATTGGCACAAAAAAAAGAAAGAAAAAAAGAAAAACAATAAAGCAAAAAAGAGAAAAAATAAGAAAAAAATTGGTCAGATAAAATAAAAAAAGAAATCAAAGAAAAAAAACCCAAAAAATTTCAGAAAAAAGAGAAACCAAAAGGAAACCGAAAAAAAGAAAGAAGAAAAGAAAAAAAGAAAAAAAAGGAAATTGGCAGAAAAAAAGGAAAGAAAAAATATAAAAAATAAGGGTAAAAAACAAGAAAAATAAAAAAGGGAGAAAATAAGAAAAAATAAAAAAGAAAAAAGAAAGTAAAAAAAAATTCAAAATCCAAAAAAAATGAAATATATAATGTAAAATTACCTGCAATTTTTGATATTCAACATCTAAATCGCCCATTTCCAGCTGACTGGCCCCATCAAAAGCGCCATTTTTGGGGCAAACCACAAATTTCGAGCTCAAAATTTCGCCATTTTGAGCCAATTTTTTCGCATTTTCCTTCTCCAAATATTCGTCTTCGAAACTTTTGACCTTCATTGTTGGTTGAAAATGAGCATTTTGTAAAATATTACTAGAAAATTTGGTTCTAGAATGGCCATTTTTTAAGCTTTTTGACGAAAATAAATGCATTTTTTCAACAATTGGCGACGATGTTTGACGACGGGATGAAATTTCCGACACTTCATTTTCGATATTTTTCGCCATTTCGGGCGAACTAGCGATTATAATCGTCGTTGTTCCATCGTCCAATTTGGAATAATCGTTATTAGATTCACCGGTTTTTGAGGAAAAATTGACAATTTTTTCATCAGAAATTTCTAAAAAATAAATAAAATTTTATCATTTTCAAAAAAATTCAACTTTCGAAGAATTTAAATTTCGAAAAATTTCAATTTCAAAAATTTTGAAATTTTACAGTTTTTTACGTCTAAATTACCTAAAAGTTGCATTTTTCTATTAAAAAGTTCTGAAAAATAAGCAAAATTTTAGTTTTTTTAAATTTAAATTTTGAAGAATTTAACTTTCGAAAATTTTAAATTTCGAACAATTTTGCATTTTGAAAATTTTAAATTTTGAAAACTCTCAATTTGAGAAATTTTGCATTTTTTTAAAATCGATTTTTTCATAAAATTTGCATTTTCCCACTCTAAGTTACCTAACATTATGCTTTTTTGATTAAAATTTACATTTTTTTCCTGTAAATTATCTCAAATTTGCATATTTTTCATCTAAAATTTGGAAATTTTTTCGCGTAAATCCCCCAAAATTTGCATTTTTCCATCAACAAATTTTAATTTTGAAAATTTAAATTTCGCAAATTTTAAATTTTCAAAATTCGAAATTTTGAAAATTCTCAATTTTTAAAAATTCACACATATTTTGAGGAAAATTCGCATTTTTCAATGTAAATCATCTCAAAATTGGATTTTTCCCCTAAAATTTGAATTTTTTTCACGTAAAATTTGTAATTTTTGATCAGAAAGGTCCAAAAACTAGCAAAATTTCATTGTTTTCTTTCAAAAAATTTTAATTTTCAAAAACTTAATTTTGAAAAAAATTCTTTCAAATTTCAAAATTTTTGCATTTTTTATGTAAAATTTGCATTTTTTAATGTAAATTACCTAGAATTTTCATTTTTTTCTCCGTAGATTAACAAAAAATTTGCATTTTTCCATCAGAAATTTACAAAAATAAGCAAAAATTTATTCTTTTTTCCCAAAAAATTTAAATTTTTAAAAATTTGAATTCTCAAACATTTCAATTTTAAATTCTAAAATTTTTGCATTTTTTCCATGTTACCCAAAATTTACGTGAAAAATTTTCCTTGATTTTTATGGAAAAAATGTAGAAATTCAAACTTTTGTCAATAAATCCATCAAAAATCAAAATTAGAAAATATAAAAATAATTTTTGGATTCGTCTCGTTGAGATCTATCGATTGATACCCAGCAAGCTAACTTTTGAAGAAAAATAATTGAAAAAGTAGATTTCTAAGAAAAAAATGCCTTTTTTTAACGATAAGTCGGTGGAAAATGGAAATGGAAAAAAATGTCCGCGTTCTTTTTTGTTCGTCTCGTCGAGATCTTTCGATTGATACCCAAAAAGTTAAGTTTTGGATAAAAAACAAGAAAAAATTGCAATTTTTGGGTAAATTTCCTGAATTTTCAACTTTTTTGAAATTTTTTCAATTTGTGAAAAATTTCATTTCTTCATTTTCCAAATAATCGAATCATTATTTGGCAAAAATTTGCATTTTTTCTATGTAAATTACATAAAATTTGTATTTTTCATGAAATTAGCTAAAATTTGCATTTTTTCAAGAATAAGTTCTAAAAAACAGCAAAATTTTATTTATTCTTCAAAAATTTCAATTTCTCAAAATACAAATTTTTTAATTTCAAATCTTGAAAATTCCACGTAAATTACCTAAAATCTGCTTTTTTGGTAAAATTTGCATTTTTTGCATGTAAATTACCTAAAATTTAATTTTCGCTGATTTTTATGAAAAAAATGTCAAAATTCACATTTTTGTCAATAATTCCATCAAAAATAAAAATTAGAAAATAAAAAAATAATTTTTGGATTTGTCTCGTTCAGATCTATCGATTGATACCCAGCAAGCTAACTTTTGGAGAAAAAAAAATGAAAGAGTAATTTTCTAAGGAAAAAATGCATTTTTTTAACGATAAGTCGGTGGAAAATGGAAATGGAAAAAAATGTCCGCGTTCTTTTTTGTTCGTCTCGTCGAGATCTTTCGATTGATACCCAAAAAGTTTAGTTTTGGATAAAAAACAAGAAAAAAATTGCATTTTTTGTCTAAATATCCTGAATTTTTAACTTTTTTCAAAATTTTTTCAATTTTCGAAAAATTTCAGTTTTTTGGCAAAAATTACATTTTTTTTTATTTTATTGTAAAATTTTAGAAAATTCAAATTTTTCTTCAGAATTGCATTTTCAAGTAAATTTTCATGTAAAATCTGCATAATTGGTAATTTTCCAGAATTGATAAATTTTATAGTTTTTTTGCAGGAATTTTAAATTTTTGACAAAAATATTTTCTAAATATTTACACAATTTTAAAATGGAAATTTTTTGAAAAACTTTCAAAAATAAAAAAATCTCGAAAAATGAAGAAAAAATTTGGAAAAAGTAAATTTGTGAAAGATGAGAAAGAAATTCTAAAAAAAATGAACTTTTCGGAGAATTTGAAAAAATTGTGAAAATTTTCGAAAAATGAAAACGAAAAAATTGGAAAAAATGAAAAAAAATATTTTTTTGTGAAATGTAAATATTTACTACCCGATTTTTTAATAAAATATAGAATCAATATAATAAACATTAGTTCTATAATAAAAATAATATAAATAGCAACACGAAAAAATACAAAAATTTACAGTAAAACACAAAAAAATCGATCACGAAAAAATGAACTTTCTTTTTTTTCCACAAATATGGCATTTTTGTTCGAAAATCGCTGACGACAACCTGAGCGAATCACCTTACTGTAATAAACTTTCAAGCAGATTTTCCATTTGCCTAGAAAAGATGAAAATATAAAAAATTTGAAAAAAAATTGAAAACAAAGAAAAAAATTTTTTTCAAAACGAAAAAATAAAAAAACTAAAAATTTTAAAAAATGAAAAAATAAAAAAATAAATGAAAAAATTAAAAAAACAAAATTTCAAGGTAGCAAAAAAATGAAAACAAAAGTTTGGAAGAAATATAAAAAAGAAAACATTAAACAAAAAAATGAGTTAAAAAACAAAATTTCAAAGAAACAAAGGAATGTAAATTTGAAAAAAAGCAAAAAAGTTTTAAAACACAAAAAAACAAAATTTAAAAAAAATTAAAAAAGCAAAAAAATGAACATGAAAAAAACAGAAAAAGTTTTAAAATACCAAAAAATAAAAAGAAAAAAAGGAAAGAAAAAAGGAAAAAGAAAAAAGAAAGAACAAGAAAAAGAAGAAAAGAAAAGAGAAAGGGAAAAAACAAGAAAAAATTGGCAGAAAAGCAGGAAAGAAAAAAGAAAAACAAGAAAAAAGAGGAAAAAAGAAGAAAGAAAGGAAAAACTGAAAAAACTGATAAGAACAAAGAAAGAAAAGAAAAAAGGAAGAGAAAATTTCAAAAAATGAAAAAGATAATATAAAAAACAAAATTTGCTGAAGGAAATGAAAATTTGAACAACAAGAATGAAAAAGAAAAATTTAAAAAATGAAGAAAATAAAAAAAGACAGAAATCAAAAGAAAAAAATTGTCAGAAGATACATCAAAACAAAAAAATCAAAAAACGAGAAAAAATTAGGAGAAAAAAACAAAGAAAAAACAGAGAAAAAAGGAGAAAAGAAAATTTGTAAGAAAAGAAGAAAAGAGAAAAAGTTAAAAAAACAGAAAAAACGAAAAAACAAAGAAAATTTGCAGAAAAAAAAGAAAAGAGAAGAGAAAAAGGGGAAAAAAGAAAAAACAAAGAAAAAATAAAAAAAAGAAGAAAAGAAAAGAAAAGGGGAAAACCAAGAAAAAATTGACAGAAAAAAGAGAAAAAACAAGAAAAAACGAATAAAAAGAAAAAGAAAAAGAAAGGAAAAAAGGTAAAAAATAAAAAAACAGCAAAAAAGAAAAAAGAAGAAAAAAAGTGAAAAGAAAAAACAAAGAAAAAAAAAGAAAAGAAAATTTCAAAAAATTAAAGAGAAAATTAAAAATGAAAAAATTTCCAAAAAATGAAAATTTGAACAAAAAAATGAAGAAAAAAAAATAAAAAAAAACCAAAAAATTAAAATACCTTTCTCAAGCCGTTTACACCTCCGAATCGTCTTATAGCCGACATTAAATCCTCATTTTCGGAAAAATCAGGCGCTTTACACTTGTTGTTTACTGTAGCTTTACAAATGGAACTTTTTCCTGGTGTAAAGTTCAAATTTTGGCTTATTGATTGTAAAGTTTTTTGTAAACAAGGTTTTTCTTGTTTTTCCTGTTTTTCGTACAAATTTTGTACAAATTCGTGTTGTTCCAAAACTTTTGTTTGTAAACGTTGAAAATTTAACATTTGCGACGTGGTTAAATTGTTGTTATTTTGATCGTTGGCATCGGATAGAATTTTCCATTCTTGGAATAAATCCTGAAAAAAATTTTAAAAAAATTTGGAAATTTGAAAAAAAATTGAAAAAAAAAATTTTAATAAAAAAACAATTAAAAAAATTAAAAAAAATTTTTTTTTAATTAAAATATAAAATAAAAAATTGAAAAAATAAAAATGAAAAAAATAAATAAAAAAAAAAAAAGTACAGAAATGTGAAATTTTCAACCGTTTTTTGTTCCAAAAAAACAATTTTCTAACAGTTTTTGTGTTTTTGCCACTTTTCCCAATTTTGTGGGAAAATTACCCTTTTACAATCAAAAATTGACATTATTGATGGCATTTTTGTACAATAAGCTTTTAGACATTTTTTGCTCAAAAAATGACATTTTAAAACCAAAAACTTGATATTTTTGACCAATTTTTCTGATGAATCATCGTTTTTATATTTAAAAAAATATTGGCAAAAAAACAAAAAAAAAGAAATTGAAAAATCAAAAAATAAAATAAAAAAGGCACAAAAATAAAAGAAAAAACGAAAAAAAGAGAGAAAAACGAAGAAAAAACAAAAAAAGAAAAAGTGGAGAAAAGAAAAAAATTTGGCAGAAAAAAAGAAAGAAAAGCAAAAAACGAAAAGGTTGAAAAAAGAGAAAAAATTTTGAGAAAAAAAAAGAAAAACAAAAAAAGCACAAAAATCGGGAAGAAAAAAAGAAAAGAAAAAAGAAAAAGAGAAGAAACAGAAAAAAATGAAAAAAGAAAAAACGGCGAAAACGGGGAAAAAGAAAATAACGAAAAGAAAAAAGGAAAAACAAGAAAAAAATTTGCAGAAAAACAAGAAACAAAAAAAAAGAAAACAAAAAAGGAAAAAACAAGAAAAAAAGAGAAAAAACAAAGGAAAAAAGGAAAAAATTAGCAGAAACAAGAAAGAAAAAAAGAAAAGAAAAGAAAAAAGGGAAAATAAAATAAAGGAAAAAACAAGAAAAAGAAAAAAATGAAAGAAAAAAGGAAAAAACCAAGAGAAAAATTGGCAGAAAAAAGAAAAAGAAAAACAATAATAAGGAATGAAGAAACAAAAAGAGAAAAAAATCGAAAAAAGGACGAAAAATGGGAAAAAAGTAACAAAAAAAGAAAAAACGAACAAAAAAGAAAAAAAGGAAAAAATTGGCACAAAAATACAAGAAAAAAATTGGCACAAAAAAAAGAAAGAAAAAAAGAAAAACAATAAAGCAAAAAAGAGAAAAAATAAGAAAAAAATTGGTCAGATAAAATAAAAAAAGAAATCAAAGAAAAAAAAACCCAAAAAATTTCAGAAAAAAGAGAAACCAAAAGGAAACCGAAAAAAAGAAAGAAGAAAAGAAAAAAAGAAAAAAAAGGAAATTGGCAGAAAAAAAGGAAAGAAAAAATATAAAAAATAAGGGTAAAAAACAAGAAAAATAAAAAAGGGAGAAAATAAGAAAAAATAAAAAAGAAAAAAGAAAGTAAAAAAAAATTCAAAATCCAAAAAAAATGAAATATATAATGTAAAATTACCTGCAATTTTTGATATTCAACATCTAAATCGCCCATTTCCAGCTGACTGGCCCCATCAAAAGCGCCATTTTTGGGGCAAACCACAAATTTCGAGCTCAAAATTTCGCCATTTTGAGCCAATTTTTTCGCATTTTCCTTCTCCAAATATTCGTCTTCGAAACTTTTGACCTTCATTGTTGGGCGAAAATGAGCATTTTGTAAAATATTACTAAAAAATTTGGTTCTAGAATGGCCATTTTTTGTGCTTTTTGACGAAAATAAATGCAATTTTTCAACAATTGGCGACGATGTTTGACGAGGGGATGAAATTTCTGACACTTCATTTTCGATATTTTTCGCCATTTCGGGCCAACTAGCGATTATAATCGTCGTTGTTCCATCGTCCAATTTGGAATAATCGTTATTAGATTCACCGGTTTTTGAGGAAAAATTGACAATTTTTTCATCAGAAATTTCTAAAAAATAAATAAAATTTTATCATTTTCAAAAAAATTCAACTTTCGAAGAATTTAAATTTCGAAAAATTTCAATTTCAAAAATTTTGAAATTTTACAGTTTTTTACGTCTAAATTACCTAAAAGTTGCATTTTTCTATTAAAAAGTTCTGAAAAATAAGCAAAATTTTAGTTTTTTTAAATTTAAATTTTGAAGAATTTAACTTTCGAAAATTTTAAATTTCGAACAATTTTGCATTCTGAAAATTTTAAATTTTGAAAACTCTCAATTTGAGAAATTTTGCATTTTTTTAAAATCGATTTTTTCATAAAATTTGCATTTTCCCACTCTAAGTTACCTAACATTATGCTTTTTTGATTAAAATTTACATTTTTTTCCTGTAAATTATCTCAAATTTGCATATTTTTCATCTAAAATTTGGAAATTTTTTCGCGTAAATCCCCCAAAATTTGCATTTTTCCATCAACAAATTTTAATTTTGAAAATTTAAATTTCGCAAATTTTAAATTTTCAAAATTCGAAATTTTGAAAATTCTCAATTTTTAAAAATTCACACATAGTTTGAGGAAAATTCGCATTTTTCAATGTAAATCATCTCAAAATTGGATTTTTCCCCTAAAATTTGAATTTTTTTCACGTAAAATTTGTAATTTTTGATCAGAAAGGTCCAAAAACTAGCAAAATTTCATTGTTTTCTTTCAAAAAATTTTAATTTTCAAAAACTTAATTTTGAAAAAAATTCTTTCAAATTTCAAAATTTTTGCATTTTTTATGTAAAATTTGCATTTTTTAATGTAAATTACCTAGAATTTTCATTTTTTTCTCCGTAGATTAACAAAACATTTGCATTTTTCCATGTTACCCAAAATTTACGTGAAAAATTTTCCTTGATTTTTATGGAAAAAATGTAGAAATTCAAACTTTTGTCAATAAATCCATCAAAAATCAAAATTAGAAAATATAAAAATAATTTTTGGATTCGTCTCGTCGAGATCTATCGATTGATACCCAGCAAGCTAACTTTTGAAGAAAAATAAATGAAAAAGTAGATTTCTAAGAAAAAAATGCCTTTTTTTAACGATAAGTCGGTGGGAAATGGAAATTGAAAAAAATGTCCAGGTTCTTTTTTGTTCGTCTCGTCGAGATCTTTCGATTGATACCCAAAAAGTTTAGTTTTGGATAAAAAACAAGAAAAAAAATGCAATTTTTGTGTAAATTTCCTGAATTTTTAACTTTTTTGAAATTTTTTCAATATTTGAAAAATTTCATTTCTTCATTTTCCAAATAATCGAATCATTTTTTGGCAAAAATTTGCATTTTTTCTATGTAAATTACATAAAATTTGTATTTTTCATGAAATTAGCTAAAATTTGCATTTTTTCAAGAATAAGTTCTAAAAAACAGCAAAATTTTATTTATTCTTCAAAAATTTCAATTTCTCAAAATAGAAATTTTTTAATTTCAAATCTTGAAAATTCCACGTAAATTACCTAAAATCTGCATTTTTAATAAAATTTGCATTTTTTGTATGTAAATTACCTAAAATTTAATTTTCGCTGATTTTTATGAAAAAAATGTCAAAATTCACATTTTTGTCAATAAATCCATCAAAAATCAAAATTAGAAAATATAAAAATTATTTTTGGATTCGTCTCGTCGAGATCTATCGATTGATACCTAGCAAGCTAACTTTTGAAGAAAAATAAATGAAAAAGTAGATTTCTAAGAAAAAAATGCCTTTTTTTAACGATAAGTCGGTGGGAAATGGAAATTGAAAAAAATGTCCAGGTTCTTTTTTGTTCGTCTCGTCGAGATCTTTCGATTGATACCCAAAAAGTTAAGTTTTGGATAAAAAACAAGAAAAAAATTGCATTTTTTGTCTAAATATCCTGAATTTTTAACTTTTTTGGAATTTTTTCAATTTTTGAAAAATTTCATTTCTTCATTTTCCAAATAATCGAATCATTTTTTGGCAAAAATTTGCATTTTTTTTTATTTTATCGTAAAATTTTAGATAATTCAAATTTTTCTCCAAAATTGCATTTTCAAGTAAATTTTCATGTAAAATCTGCATAATTGGTAATTTTCCAGAATTGATAAATTTTTATAGTTTTTTTACAAAAAGTTACATTTTTAATTATTTTTTTCACTTTGTGCAAATTTTATAGTTTTTTTTGCAAGAATTTTAAATTTTTGACAAAAATATTTTCTAAATATTTACACAATTTTAAAATGGAAATTTTTTGAAAAACTTTGAAAAATCTCGAAAAATAAAGAAAAAATTTGGAAAAATTATCAAAAATGAGAAAGAAATTCGGAAAAAAACGAACTTTTCGGAAAATTTGAAAAAATTGTGAAAATTTTCCAAAAATGAAAGGATATGAAGAAAATTTCAAGAAAACGAAAAAATTCGCAAAAAAATGATATTTTTGTAAAATGTAGAGATTTACTACCCGATTTTTTAATAAAATATAATAAACATTAGTTCTATAATAAAAATAATATAAATAGCAACAGGAAAAAAGTACAAAAATTTACAGTAAAACACAAAAAAATTGATCACGAAAAAAAAATTTTCTTTTTCTTGCATTTTTGTTCGAAAATCGCTGAGCAAATCACCAATATTTGATAGAATTTCAAGCGGATTTTCCATTTGCCTAGAAAAAGTAAAAAAATTGAAAAAAACAAAAAAAAATGTAAAAAATGGGAGAAAAAAACGAAAATTCCAAAAAATCAAAAAGAAAAATTTCAATTTTTAAATCGTTTTTCAGTAAAATTTGCCTTTTTTCCAATTAAATCATCTAAAATTTGCGCTTTTTCTGTGAAATTTGCATTTTTCCATTGAAATTACCAAAAATTTTTTTTCAAAAATTTTAAAAAATTCATTTTTTTCAAAAATTTTAAAAAATTCATTTTTTTCAAAAATTTTAGATTTTGAAAAATTTAAATTTGGAAAATTTTGAATTTTGAAAATTTGCAATTTTCCATCAAAACGTTATAAAAATAAGCGAAATTTCAATTGAACAGATGAATTAAAAAGAAAAATTCAAAAAAAATGAAGAAAAAAAATAAAAAATTCAAAAAAAACCAAAAAATTAAAATACCTTTCTTAAGCCATTTACACCTCCGAATCGTCTTATGGCCGACATTAAATCCTCATTTTCCGAAAAATCAGGCGCTTTACACTTGTTGTTGTTTACTGTAGCTTTACAAATGGAACTTTTTCCTGGTGTAAAGTTCAAATTTTGGCTTATTGATTGTAAAGTTTTTTGTAAACAAGGTTTTTCTTGTTTATTTTCGTACAAATTTTGTACAAATTCGTGTTGTTCTAAAACTTTTGTTTGTAAACGTTGGAAATTTAACATTTGCGACGTGGTTAAATTGTTGTTATTTTGATCGTTGGCATCGGATAGAATTTTCCATTCTTGGAATAAATCCTGAAAAAAATTTTAAAAAAATTTGGAAATTTGAAAAAAAATTGAAAAAAAAAATTTTAATAAAAAAACAATTAAAAAAATTAAAAAAAATTTTTTTTAATTAAAATATAAAATAAAAAATTGAAAAAATAAAAATGAAAAAAATAAATAAAAAAAAAAAAAGTACAGAAATGTGAAATTTTCAACCGTTTTTTGTTCCAAAAAAACAATTTTCTAACAGTTTTTGTGTTTTTGCCACTTTTCCCAATTTTGTGGGAAAATTACCCTTTTACAATCAAAAATTGACATTATTGATGGCATTTTTGTACAATAAGCTTTTAGACATTTTTTGCTCAAAAAATGACATTTTAAAACCAAAAACTTGATATTTTTGACCAATTTTTCTGATGAATCATCGTTTTTATATTTAAAAAAATATTGGCAAAAAAACAAAAAAAAAGAAATTGAAAAATCAAAAAATAAAATAAAAAAGGCACAAAAATAAAAGAAAAAACGAAAAAAAGAGAGAAAAACGAAGAAAAAACAAAAAAAGAAAAAGTGGAGAAAAGAAAAAAATTTGGCAGAAAAAAAGAAAGAAAAGCAAAAAACGAAAAGGTTGAAAAAAGAGAAAAAATTTTGAGAAAAAAAAAGAAAAACAAAAAAAGCACAAAAATCGGGAAGAAAAAAAGAAAAGAAAAAAAAAAGAAAAAAGAAAAAGAGAAGAAACAGAAAAAAATGAAAAAAGAAAAAACGGCGAAAACGGGGAAAAAGAAAATAACGAAAAGAAAAAAGGAAAAACAAGAAAAAAATTTGCAGAAAAACAAGAAACAAAAAAAAGAAAACAAAAAAGGAAAAAACAAGAAAAAAAGAGAAAAAACAAAGGAAAAAAGGAAAAAATTAGCAGAAACAAGAAAGAAAAAAAGAAAAGAAAAGAAAAAAGGGAAAATAAAATAAAGGAAAAAACAAGAAAAAGAAAAAAATGAAAGAAAAAAGGAAAAAACCAAGAGAAAAATTGGCAGAAAAAAGAAAAAGAAAAACAATAATAAGGAATGAAGAAACAAAAAGAGAAAAAAATCGAAAAAAGGACGAAAAATGGGAAAAAAGTAACAAAAAAAGAAAAAACGAACAAAAAAGAAAAAAAGGAAAAAATTGGCACAAAAATACAAGAAAAAAATTGGCACAAAAAAAAGAAAGAAAAAAAGAAAAACAATAAAGCAAAAAAGAGAAAAAATAAGAAAAAAATTGGTCAGATAAAATAAAAAAAGAAATCAAAGAAAAAAAAACCCAAAAAATTTCAGAAAAAAGAGAAACCAAAAGGAAACCGAAAAAAAGAAAGAAGAAAAGAAAAAAAGAAAAAAAAGGAAATTGGCAGAAAAAAAGGAAAGAAAAAATATAAAAAATAAGGGTAAAAAACAAGAAAAATAAAAAAGGGAGAAAATAAGAAAAAATAAAAAAGAAAAAAGAAAGTAAAAAAAAATTCAAAATCCAAAAAAAATGAAATATATAATGTAAAATTACCTGCAATTTTTGATATTCAACATCTAAATCGCCCATTTCCAGCTGACTGGCCCCATCAAAAGCGCCATTTTTGGGGCAAACCACAAATTTCGAGCTCAAAATTTCGCCATTTTGAGCCAATTTTTTCGCATTTTCCTTCTCCAAATATTCGTCTTCGAAACTTTTGACCTTCATTGTTGGTTGAAAATGAGCATTTTGTAAAATATTACTAGAAAATTTGGTTCTAGAATGGCCATTTTTTAAGCTTTTTGACGAAAATAAATGCATTTTTTCAACAATTGGCGACGATGTTTGACGACGGGATGAAATTTCCGACACTTCATTTTCGATATTTTTCGCCATTTCGGGCGAACTAGCGATTATAATCGTCGTTGTTCCATCGTCCAATTTGGAATAATCGTTATTAGATTCACCGGTTTTTGAGGAAAAATTGACAATTTTTTCATCAGAAATTTCTAAAAAATAAATAAAATTTTATCATTTTCAAAAAAATTCAACTTTCGAAGAATTTAAATTTCGAAAAATTTCAATTTCAAAAATTTTGAAATTTTACAGTTTTTTACGTCTAAATTACCTAAAAGTTGCATTTTTCTATTAAAAAGTTCTGAAAAATAAGCAAAATTTTAGTTTTTTTAAATTTAAATTTTGAAGAATTTAACTTTCGAAAATTTTAAATTTCGAACAATTTTGCATTTTGAAAATTTTAAATTTTGAAAACTCTCAATTTGAGAAATTTTGCATTTTTTTAAAATCGATTTTTTCATAAAATTTGCATTTTCCCACTCTAAGTTACCTAACATTATGCTTTTTTGATTAAAATTTACATTTTTTTCCTGTAAATTATCTCAAATTTGCATATTTTTCATCTAAAATTTGGAAATTTTTTCGCGTAAATCCCCCAAAATTTGCATTTTTCCATCAACAAATTTTAATTTTGAAAATTTAAATTTCGCAAATTTTAAATTTTCAAAATTCGAAATTTTGAAAATTCTCAATTTTTAAAAATTCACACATATTTTGAGGAAAATTCGCATTTTTCAATGTAAATCATCTCAAAATTGGATTTTTCCCCTAAAATTTGAATTTTTTTCACGTAAAATTTGTAATTTTTGATCAGAAAGGTCCAAAAACTAGCAAAATTTCATTGTTTTCTTTCAAAAAATTTTAATTTTCAAAAACTTAATTTTGAAAAAAATTCTTTCAAATTTCAAAATTTTTGCATTTTTTATGTAAAATTTGCATTTTTTAATGTAAATTACCTAGAATTTTCATTTTTTTCTCCGTAGATTAACAAAACATTTGCATTTTTCCATGTTACCCAAAATTTACGTGAAAAATTTTCCTTGATTTTTATGGAAAAAATGTAGAAATTCAAACTTTTGTCAATAAATCCATCAAAAATCAAAATTAGAAAATAAAAAAATAAATTTTGGATTCGTCTCGTCGAGATCTATCGATTGATACCCAGCAAGCTAACTTTTGGAGGAAAACAAATGAAAGAGTAATTTTCTAAGGAAAAAATGCCTTTTTTAAACGATAACTCGATGGGAAATGGAAATGGAAAAAAATGTCCGCGTTCTTTTTTGTTCGTCTCGTCGAGATCTATCGATTGATACCCAAAAAGTTAAGTTTTGGATAAAAAACAAGAAAAAAATTGCAGTTTTTGTCTAAATATCCTGAATTTTTAACTTTTTTCAAAATTTTTTCAATTTTCGAAAAATTTCAGTTTTTTGGCAAAAATTACATTTTTTTTTATTTTATTGTAAAATTTTAGAAAATTCAAATTTTTCTTCAGAATTGCATTTTCAAGTAAATTTTCATGTAAAATCTGCATAATTGGTAATTTTCCAGAATTGATAAATTTTATAGTTTTTTTGCAGGAATTTTAAATTTTTGACAAAAATATTTTCTAAATATTTACACAATTTTAAAATGGAAATTTTTTGAAAAACTTTCAAAAATAAAAAAATCTCGAAAAATGAAGAAAAAATTTGGAAAAAGTAAATTTGTGAAAGATGAGAAAGAAATTCTAAAAAAAATGAACTTTTCGGAGAATTTGAAAAAATTGTGAAAATTTTCGAAAAATGAAAACGAAAAAATTGGAAAAAATGAAAAAAAATATTTTTTTGTGAAATGTAAATATTTACTACCCGATTTTTTAATAAAATATAGAATCAATATAATAAACATTAGTTCTATAATAAAAATAATATAAATAGCAACACGAAAAAATACAAAAATTTACAGTAAAACACAAAAAAATCGATCACGAAAAAATGAACTTTCTTTTTTTTCCACAAATATGGCATTTTTGTTCGAAAATCGCTGACGACAACCTGAGCGAATCACCTTACTGTAATAAACTTTCAAGCAGATTTTCCATTTGCCTAGAAAAGATGAAAATATAAAAAATTTGAAAAAAAATTGAAAACAAAGAAAAAAATTTTTTTCAAAACGAAAAAATAAAAAAACTAAAAATTTTAAAAAATGAAAAAATAAAAAAATAAATGAAAAAATTGAAAAAATTTAAAAAAAAATGAAAAAATTAAAAAAACAAAATTTCAAGGTAGCAAAAAAATGAAAACAAAAGTTTGGAAGAAATATAAAAAAGAAAACATTAAACAAAAAAATGAGTTAAAAAACAAAATTTCAAAGAAACAAAGGAATGTAAATTTGAAAAAAAGCAAAAAAGTTTTAAAACACAAAAAAACAAAATTTAAAAAAAATTAAAAAAGCAAAAAAATGAACATGAAAAAAACAGAAAAAGTTTTAAAATACCAAAAAATAAAAAGAAAAAAAGGAAAGAAAAAAGGAAAAAGAAAAAAGAAAGAACAAGAAAAAGAAGAAAAGAAAAGAGAAAGGGAAAAAACAAGAAAAAATTGGCAGAAAAGCAGGAAAGAAAAAAGAAAAACAAGAAAAAAGAGGAAAAAAGAAGAAAGAAAGGAAAAACTGAAAAAACTGATAAGAACAAAGAAAGAAAAGAAAAAAGGAAGAGAAAATTTCAAAAAATGAAAAAGATAATATAAAAAACAAAATTTGCTGAAGGAAATGAAAATTTGAACAACAAGAATGAAAAAGAAAAATTTAAAAAATGAAGAAAATAAAAAAAGACAGAAATCAAAAGAAAAAAATTGTCAGAAGATACATCAAAACAAAAAAATCAAAAAACGAGAAAAAATTAGGAGAAAAAAACAAAGAAAAAACAGAGAAAAAAGGAGAAAAGAAAATTTGTAAGAAAAGAAGAAAAGAGAAAAAGTTAAAAAAACAGAAAAAACGAAAAAACAAAGAAAATTTGCAGAAAAAAAAGAAAAGAGAAGAGAAAAAGGGGAAAAAAGAAAAAACAAAGAAAAAATAAAAAAAAGAAGAAAAGAAAAGAAAAGGGGAAAACCAAGAAAAAATTGACAGAAAAAAGAGAAAAAACAAGAAAAAACGAATAAAAAGAAAAAGAAAAAGAAAGGAAAAAAGGTAAAAAATAAAAAAACAGCAAAAAAGAAAAAAGAAGAAAAAAAGTGAAAAGAAAAAACAAAGAAAAAAAAAGAAAAGAAAATTTCAAAAAATTAAAGAGAAAATTAAAAATGAAAAAATTTCCAAAAAATGAAAATTTGAACAAAAAAATGAAGAAAAAAAAATAAAAAAAAACCAAAAAATTAAAATACCTTTCTCAAGCCGTTTACACCTCCGAATCGTCTTATAGCCGACATTAAATCCTCATTTTCGGAAAAATCAGGCGCTTTACACTTGTTGTTTACTGTAGCTTTACAAATGGAACTTTTTCCTGGTGTAAAGTTCAAATTTTGGCTTATTGATTGTAAAGTTTTTTGTAAACAAGGTTTTTCTTGTTTTTCCTGTTTTTCGTACAAATTTTGTACAAATTCGTGTTGTTCCAAAACTTTTGTTTGTAAACGTTGAAAATTTAACATTTGCGACGTGGTTAAATTGTTGTTATTTTGATCGTTGGCATCGGATAGAATTTTCCATTCTTGGAATAAATCCTGAAAAAAATTTTAAAAAAATTTGGAAATTTGAAAAAAAATTGAAAAAAAAAATTTTAATAAAAAAACAATTAAAAAAATTAAAAAAAATTTTTTTTTAATTAAAATATAAAATAAAAAATTGAAAAAATAAAAATGAAAAAAATAAATAAAAAAAAAAAAAGTACAGAAATGTGAAATTTTCAACCGTTTTTTGTTCCAAAAAAACAATTTTCTAACAGTTTTTGTGTTTTTGCCACTTTTCCCAATTTTGTGGGAAAATTACCCTTTTACAATCAAAAATTGACATTATTGATGGCATTTTTGTACAATAAGCTTTTAGACATTTTTTGCTCAAAAAATGACATTTTAAAACCAAAAACTTGATATTTTTGACCAATTTTTCTGATGAATCATCGTTTTTATATTTAAAAAAATATTAGCAAAAAAGAACAACAAAAAAGAAATTGAAAAATCAAAAAATAAAATAAAAAAGGCACAAAAATAAAAGAAAAAACGAAAAAAAGAGAGAAGTGGAGAAAAGAAAAAAATTTGGCAGAAAAAAAGAAAGAAAAGCCAAAAACGAAAAGATTGAAAAAAGAGAAAAAATTTTGAGAAAAAAAAAAGAAAAACCAAAAAAAAGAGAAAAAGACAAAAAAACAAAGGAAAAAAGGAAAAAATTAGCAGAAAAAAGAAAGAAAAAAAAGAAAAGAAAAGAAAAAATGGGAAAAGAAAATAAAGGAAAATAAAATAAGGGAAAAAACAAGAAAAAGAAAAAAATGAGAGAAAAAAGGAAAAAACCAAGAGAAAAATTGGCAGAAAAAAGAAAAAGAAAAACAAAATAAGGAATGAAGAAACAAAAAGAGAAAAAAATCGAAAAAAGGACGAAAAATGGGAAAAAAGTAACAAAAAAAGAAAAAACGAACAAAAAAGAAAAAAAGGAAAAAATTGGCAGAAAAAAAGAAAGAAAAAAAAACAAAAACAAGAAAAAAATTGGTCAGATAAAATAAAAAAAACAAATCAAAGAAAAAACAAAGAAAAAAAAACCCAAAAAATTTCAGAAAAAAGACAAACCAAAAGAAAACAGAAAAAAAAGAAAAAAAGAAAAAAGAAAAAAAGGAAATTGGCAGAAAAAAAGGAAAGAAAAAATATAAAAAATAAGGGTAAAAAACAAGAAAAATAAAAAAGGGAGAAAATAAGAAAAAATAAAAAAGAAAAAAGAAAGTAAAAAAAAATTCAAAATCCAAAAAAATGAAATATATAATGTAAAATTACCTGCAATTTTTGATATTCAACATCTAAATCGCCCATTTCCAGCTGACTGGCCCCATCAAAAGCGCCATTTTTGGGGCAAACCACAAATTTCGAGCTCAAAATTTCGCCATTTTCAGCCAATTTTTTCGCATTTTCCTTCTCCAAATATTCGTCTTCGAAACTTTTGACTCTCATTGCTGGTTGAAAATGAGCATTTTGTAAAATATTACTAGAAAATTTGGTTCTAGAATGGCCATTTTTTATGCTTTTTGACGAAAATAAATGCATTTTTTCAACAATTGGCGACGATGTTTGACGAGGGGATGAAATTTCCATGACTACATTTTCGATATTTTTCGCCATTTCGGGCGAACTAGCCATTATAATCGTCGTTGTTCCATCGTCCAATTTGGAATAATCGTTATTAAATTCACCGGTTTTTGAGGAAAAATTGACAATTTTTTCATCAAAAGGTTCTAAAAAATAAGCAAAATTTTATTATTTTTTCAAAAAATTCAACTTTTGAAGAATTTAAATTTCGAAAAATTTCAATTTCAAATTTTGAAATTTTAGCGTTTTTTACGTCTAAATTACCTAAAATTTGCATTTTTTATGTATAAATTCCCTAATATTTGTTTTGTTTTCTAGAAAAATCTGAACTCTTTCTATTTAAATTACTAAATTTGCATTTTTTTCATGAAAATTACATCAAATTTGAATTTTTATCCATAAAATTTGCATTTCTTTAATCAGAAAGTTTTGAAAATAAGCAAAATTTCATGTTTTTTTACAAATTTAAATCTTGAAAAATTTCAACTTTGAAAATCAGTTTTTGTTTGAAATTTACATTTTTCCATCTAAATTACATAAAATTTGCATTTTCCATGAAATTAGCTAAAATTTACATTTTCAAATGATCTTCCAAAATTTCGAATTTTGGAAATTTACATTTTGAAAAATTTAAATTTTAAAAATCAATTTTTCCGTAAAATTTACATTTTTTCGAATGTAAATTGCCTAAAATTTGCATTTTTCCATCAAAAAATATCAAAATGAGCAAAATTCTATTGTTTTTTTTCAAAAAAATTTAATTTTGAAAAATTTTAATTTTTAAGAATTTAAATTATGAAAAATTTTAATTAAATTTTAAAATTCCAATTTTGGAAAATAATTTTCGAAAAATACCTTCATTTGGGCCAGAAATAGAGGATTCGTCACCGGTAAATTGCAACTCTTCGGGTTTTTCTAACGAAATATGGTCGATTACTGTAGCGGAACCTTAAAAAAATTTACACATAACTGAAAGAAAATTTTCATTTTTTTTATATAAATTACCTAAAATTAACTTTTTTCCGTAAAATTTGCATTTTCCTTGTAAATTTACGTAATATTTGCACTTTTTTCTATGAAAATTGTCCAAAATTTGAATTTTTTCCATGTAAATTATCTTGCATTTTTTCCATAAAATTTGCATTTTTTTAATGTAAATAATCTCGAATGTTCATTTTTTCGTAGAATTCGCATTTTTTGTGTAAAAAACTGTCTAAAATTTACACTTTTCCGACAGAAAGTTCTGAAAATAAGCAAAATTTTTGTGATTTTTTACAATAATAAAAAGCTTGAAAATTGAAATTTTGAAAATTTTAAAATTTAAAAATTTAAATTTTGAAAAATTAATGCCTAAAATTTGCATTTATTCCAAGTAAATTACCTAAAATTTGGTTTTCGACGAAAAATTAGCCACATTTTCATCAGAATGTTCAAAAAAATGAGCCAAATTTTATTACTTTTTTTCAAAAAATTTAAATTTTAAAAAATTTTAATTTCAAATTTTTGCTTTTTTGTGTAAATTATACACATTTTTCCATTGTAACTTACTATAATTTGAATTTTTCTATGTAAATTGCCTAGAATATGCATTTTTTCATCAGAAAGTTGTAAAAATAAGCAAAATTTTATTTATTTTCCATAAAATTTCAAATTTTAAAAATTTGAATTTCGCAAATTTCAAATTTTCAAAATTTGAATTTCGCAAATTTTAAAATTTTAAAAATTTAATTTTCGTAAAATTACCTCCATTTGGACCAAAAATAGCCGATTCGTCACTGGTAAATTGCAACTTTTCGGGTTTTTCTAGCGGAATATGGTCGATTACTGTAGTGCAACCTTAAAAAAACTTACACACTTGAGGAAAATCTTCGTTTTTTAAATGTAAATTATCGAAAATTTGAATATTTTTGGATAAAATTTGAATTTTTTTCTATAACATTTGCATCATTTATGTAAATTATCTCAAATTTGCAATTTTTATGTAAAATTTATAATTTTCTATCAAAAAGGTCCAAAAATTAGCAAAATTTTACTGTTTTTTTTCAAAAAAATTCAATTTTTAAAAACTTAATTTTGAAGAAAAATTGTTTCAAATTTCAAAATTTTGCATTTTTTATGTAAAATTTGCATTTTTCCATCAGTTATTCTTAAAAATGAGCAAAGTTTTGTTCTTTTTTCGCCAAAAAATTCAAATTTTCGAAAATTTTAATTTTCAAAAATTTCAATTACAAATTCTAGAATTTTTGAATTTTTTTGTGAATTACCTAAATTTTGCATTTTTTTTGTAAAATTTATAATTTTCTATCAGAAAGGTCCAAAAATTAGCAAAATTTTACTGTTTTTTTCAAAAAAATTCAATTTTTAAAAACTTAATTTTGAAGAAAAATTGTTTCAAATTTCAAAATTTTGCATTTTTTATGTAAAATTTACATTTTTCCATCAGTTATTCCTAAAAATGAGCAAAGTTTTGGTCTTTTTTCGCCGAAAAATTCAAATTTTCGAAAATTTTAATTTTCAAAAATTTCAATTACAAATTCTAGAATTTTTGCAATTTTTTGTGAATGGTACCCATAATTTGAATTTTTAATGTAAAATTTGCATTTATTGTGTAAATTAATCAGAATTGGAATTTTTCCGTGTAAATTTCCTGAAATTTGCATTTTTCCATCAGAAAGTTCAAAGAAAAGCAATATTTTATTGTTCTTTTTTTCAAAAATTTGAATTTTCAAAAACTCGAATTATAAAAAAAAATTTAATTTCAAATTCCAAAATTTTTGAATTTTTCCATGTAAATTTGCAATAATTTGCATTTTTTCCATATAAAATAGCTGAACTTTGCATTTTTTCTCTGTAAATTACCTAAAATTTACATTTTTCTTCAAAAAGTTTTAAAATTTAAGCAAAATTTAAATTTTTTTCAAAAAAATGAAATTTTCAAAAATTTTGAATTTTGAAAAATTCCAATTAAATTTTAAATTTAAATTTTGAAAAATTTAATTTTAAATTTAAATTTTGAAAAATTCTAATTAAATTTTAAATTTAAATTTTGGAAAAATTGCAATTAAATGTTAAATTTAAATTTTGAAAAATTCCAATTAAATTTTAAATTTAAATTTTGGAAAAAAATTTCAAATTTTCAAAAATTACCTGCATTCAGGCCGGAACTAGCCAATTCATCACCGGTATATTGCAGCTTTTCGGGTTTCTCTTGCGAAATATGGTCGATTACTGTAGCGCAGGCTGAAAAACAATTTTCGAAAAAAATTTACACATAAATTTAGAAAAATTTGCATTTTTTATGTAGATTACTAAAAATTTGAATTTTTTTTTGTAAATTACCTATAAAATCTGCATTTTCTATGTAAACTACTAAAAATTTTAACATTTTCTGTAAATTACCTGAAATTTGCATTTTTTCGTAAAATTTGCATTTTTCGGTGTAAACTACCCTGAAACTTGTATTTTTTTTAGCGTAAATTACCTAAAATTTGAATTTTTTCCACGTAAATTACTTAAAAATTTGAGTTTTCTTGGTGTAAATTACTTGAAATTCGAATTTTTTAAGGTGTAAATTACTTGAAAATTTGTATTTTTTGCGTGTAAGTTACCTAAAACTTGCATTTTTCGGTGTAAACTACCCTGAAACTTGTATTTTTTTTTAGCGTAAATTACCTAAAATTTGAATTTTTTCCACGTAAATTACTTAAAAATTTGAGTTTTCTTGGTGTAAATTACTTGAAATTCGAATTTTTTTGGTGTAAATTACTTGAAAATTTGTATTTTTTGTGTGTAAGTTACCTAAAATTTGCATTTTTCGGCGTAAACTACCCTGAAATTTGTATTTTTTAGCGTAAATTACCTAAAATTTGAATTTTTTCCACGTAAATTACTTAAAAATTTGAGTTTTCTTGGTGTAAATTACTTGAAATTCGCATTTTTTCGGTGTAAATTACTTGAAAATTCGCATTTTTTCGGTGTAAATTACTTGAAAATTTGCATTTTTCTGTGTAAATCAGAGAAATTTGCATTTTTTCGGTGTAAATTAGCTGAAAATTGCTTTTTGTGAACGTAAATTAATTACCCAAAATTTGATTTTTCAGTGTAAATTGGCTAAAATTTGCATTTTTAGTATGTTATTTACAAAAAAATGGATTTTCCACGTAAATTAGCTAAAATTTGAATTTTTCGTATAAATTACCCAAAATTTGCATATTTTCTATGTAAATTACCTGATTCGGAATTTTTGGATTCTTCGGCAATAATGTCGCTCGTACTCGAGGAATTTTCACTATAGATTACTGTAGCGGACGCTAAAAATTTTTTTTTATGAAAAGTTTCAAAATTTACATATAATTTTTTGAAAAATTTGCATATTTCATATGTAAATTACCCTTTAAGGAATCCTTGGATTCTTCGACAAAATTTCCGTTCGAAGAAGAGGCGTTTTTTTCATCAAGTTGAATCACTTTTTTTACCGTAATATCGTCGATTACTGTAGCAACAGCTAAAAATACAAAAATTCAAATTTGCATAATTTTCAAATTTTACACAAAAATTATCAAAAAGTGTAAAATTATTTTCGAATATTTCACACTTTACACACCCATTGTAAATTCATGAATCGTAAACTTTTTTCAAAATTTTTACACTTTACACTGCCATTGCAAATTCATAAATTGTGAAAAAATTTCAAAAGTCTTTACACTTTACACAGCAATTTGTAATCTCATGAAGTGTAAACTTTTTCAAAATTTTCACACTTTACACTGCCATTGTAAATTCATAAATTGTAAAGTTTTTTCAAAAGTCTTTACACTTTACACAGCAATTTGTAAATTCATGAAGTGTAAACTTTTTCAAAATTTTCACACTTTACACTGTCATTGTAAATTCATAAATTGTAAAGTTTTTTCAAAAGTCTTTACACTTTACACAGCAATTTGTAAATTCATAAATTGTAAACTTTTTTCAAAATTTTTACACTTTACACAGCAATTTGTAAATTCATGAAAAGAAAATTTTTTCAAAATTTTCACACTTTACACTGCCATTGTGAATTCATAAATTGTAGAAATTTCTCAAAAGTCTTTACACTTTACGCTGCCATTGCAAATTCATGAAAAGAAATTTTTTTCAAACTTTTCACACTTTACACTGCCATTGTAAATTCATAAATTGTAAACTTTTTTTCAAAATTTTTACACTTTACACTGCCATTGTAAATTCATAAATTGTAAAAAAATTTTCAAAAGTATTTACACTTTAAACAGCAATTGTGAATTCAAAATGTGCAAAATTTTTCAAACTTTACACACTTTACACTGCCATCATAAATTCACTAACAATAAACTTTTCTGCCAAAATTCTTACACTTTACACTGAAATTGTAAGTCCATGACGTGCACAATTTTTCAAAAAAATTTTCACTTTACACCGAAATTGTAAATTAAAAAAAATCTATAATTTTCTCAAAATCTTTACAATTTACACTAAAATTGTAAATCAATGAAGTGGAAAATTTTTCAATTTTTTACACAAAAATTGTAAATTAAAAAAGTGAAGAATTTTCCCAAAATCTTCACAAATTACATTGAATCTGTATATAAATTCACAAAATGCAAAATTTTTAAGAACTTTTTCACTTTACACTAAAATTGTAAATCCATGAAGTGCGACATTTTTCAAACTTTTTCACTTTACACTGGAATTGTAAATTCAAAAAGTGTAATATTTTTCTAAAATCTATAATTTACACTGAAATTGTATATTCATAAAGTGCAAAATTTTTCCGAACTTTTTTACACTTTAAACCAGAATTTTAAAATATATTTTGGAGAAAAAATTTAAAAAAATAAAAATAAAATCAAAATTTCAAAAAAATGAACCAAAAAATTTAAATTCGAATTAAAAAAATTGAAAAAACGTGTGAAAACAAGAGAAAAAGTTGAATTTTAAAAAATTTAAGCTTTTTTCGTGCTTAAATTTGCATAATTTTAAAATTTAACATTAAAATTAAAAAGAAAAATAAATTTTTTTTTTAATTTTTCCCACTTTACACCACAATTGCAAATTTAATTTTTGAAAAAAATTAAAATTCGAAAAAATTAAAAAAAAAACAAAAAAATTTGAAGAATGAAAATGTAAAATAAAACCAAAATTTAAAAAATAAAAAAGTAGAATAAAAATTAAAATTTGAAAAAATTCAAAAGATAACAAAAAAAAATTGAAGAATAAAAATGTAAAATTAAACCAAAATTTAAAAAAATTAAATAAAAATCAAAATTTGAAAAAATTCAAAAAATAACAAAAAAATTTAAAAAATGAAAATGTAAAATAAAACCAAAATTAAAAAAATAAAAAAGTAGAATAAAAATCAAAATTTGAAAAAATTCAAAAAATAACAAAAAAAATTTGAAGAATGAAAATGTAAAATAAAGCCAAAATTTAAAAAAATAAAAAAATAGAATAAAAATCAAAATTTGAAAAAATTCAAAAAATAACAAAGAAATTTAAAGAATGAAAATGTTAAATAAAACCAAAATTTAAAAAAATAAAAAAATAGAATAAAAATCAAAATTAGTAAAAATTCAAAAAATAACAAAGAAAATTAAGAATAAAAATGTAAAATAAAACCAAAATTAAAAAAATAAAAAAGTAGAATAAAAATCCAAATTTGAAAAAATTCAAAAAATAACAAAAAAAATTTTAAAAATAAAAATGTAAAATAAAACCAAAATTAAAAAAAAGTAGAATAAAAATCAGAATTTGAAAAAATTCAAAAAATAGAAATTTGAAGAATAAAAATGTAAAATAAAACTAAAATTAAAAAAATAAAAAAGTAGAATAAAAATCAAAATTTGAAAAAATTCAGAAAATGAAGAAAATTTGAAAAATAAAAATGTAAAATAAAACCAAAATTAAAAAAATAAAAAAGTAGAATAAAAATCAAAATTTGAAAAAATTATAAAAATAAAAAAAAATTGAAGAATAAAAATGTAAAATAAAACCAAAATTAAAAGAATAAAAAAGTAGAATAAAAATCAAAATTTGAAAAAATTCAAAAAATAACAAAAAAAATTTTAAAAATAAAAATGTAAAATAAAACCAAAATTAAAAAAGTAGAATAAAAATCAAAATTTGAAAAAATTCAAAAAATAACAAAAAAATTTGAAGAATAAAAATGTAAAATAAAACCAAAATTAAAAAAATAAAAAAGTAGAATAAAAATTAAAATTTGAAAAAATTCAAAAAATAACAAAGAAAATTTTAAAAATAAAAATGTAAAATAAAACCAAAATTAAAAAAATAAAAAAGGAGAATAAAAATCAAAATTTGAAAAAATTCAAAAAATAACAAAAAAATTTGAAGAATAAAAATGTAAAATAAAACCAAAATTTAAAAAAATAAAAAAGTAGAATAAAAATCCAAATTTGAAAAAATTCAAAAAATAACAAAAAAAATTTTAAAAATAAAAATGTAAAATAAAACCAAAATTAAAAAAATAAAAAAGTAGAATAAAAATCAAAATTTGAAAAAATTCAAAAAATAACAAAAAAAATTTTAAAAATAAAAATGTAAAATAAAACCAAAATTTAAAAAAATAAAAAAATAGAATAAAAATCAAAATTTGAAAAAATTAAAAAAAAAACAAAAAAAATTTGAAGAATAAAAATGTAAAATAAAACCAAAATTAAAAAATTAAAAAAGTACAATAAAAATCAAAATTTGAAAAAATTATAAAAATAAAAAAAAATTTTAAGAATAAAAATGAAAATGTAAAAAAAACAAAAAAGAAAAATCAAAACCAAAACAAAGTAGAATAAAAATAAAAATTGAAAAAAATATAAAACAGAATAAAAATTTGAAAAAAGTAAAATAAAATACCTCAAAAAATTGAAATAAAAAATAAAGAAAAAATTTGAAAAAACTAAAGTAATCCTAAATTTAATAAGAAAATAAAAATTACAATTAAAAAATTAAAAAAGTATGTATAATCGAAATCAAAATTAAATTTAAAAATTAAAAAATTGAATTACAATGAAAAATAAAAAAAGGTAAAAAAATAAAAATTTAAACAATATTTAAAAAAGAAGAAAAGTAAAATAAAAAAAAATTTTAAATAAAAAAATGAAATAAAAATTAAAATTTAAAAAAACTAAAAAAAAGTAAAACAAAAACAAAAAATTTTAAGAAAAAAAATATAAAAAATAATATAAAAAATTGAATTTAAAAAAAAATTGAAAAAAATAATTTTAAAGTAAATTAAATTTAAATTTAAGGAAAAATTTCAAAAATTTCAACTTACTCGAATCCGACTTTTCTTCCGTCATTTTCGGCGTTTTTACCAACGAATCGTTACGCAACGGTTTAGGCGGCGGCGGCGCTTTCGATTTACGTTTAGCCGACGAAGAAACGCCGACGCTTTCCGTTCGACGTAGCGTTTCGGTCGACGGCGGAAAACTTCCGTTCAACGTTTCCGTCGGCGGCGAAACATTTCCGTTCAATTTCGACGTTTCCGTCGACGAAAAATATGCATTCAACGGTGACGTTTCCGTCGTTGGAAAATTTACGTCGGACATTTCCGTCGGCGGAAAATTTCCGTCGGACGTTAATTGGCTTTTAGCGGCGACTAGTTTTCGAGGTTGATGAGTTTCTTGAGAGGAAAAAATACAGTATGAAATTTGTGCATTTTCTAAAAATTAAAAAGAAAATTTTACATCAAAAAAAATTTTTTTCAATTTTTTTCTTAAAAACACTTTTGAACATTTTTAATTTAAAATTTTTTTTAAATTTTAAAATTTGCAATTTTTGTATTAAAAAAATTATTTTCGTAAAAATTCAAGAACTTCGTATTTCTTTTTAATTTCTGTACTTTTTAGAAATTTTTCTGCTAAAATTTCAAAAAAAAAAAATTTTTTCCAATATTTGAAACATTTTTTAAATTCAAAATTTTTTTTCGAATTTAAAAAAAAACTGAATTTTAATTGGAATTTTTGTCAAATTTGCAATTTTTGTATTTTTTACAATTTTTTCGTGTAGAAATTCAAAAAATTTAATTTTTTTATGTAAAAATTAAGAATTGAAAAAAACGTTTTTTTTTATTTTTCGGGTTTTTCAACATTTTTTCTCAAACATTAAAATAATTTCGTTTTAATTTTTACAAAAAAAAATTGAATTTTCGTCAAATTTGCAATTTTCGTATTTTATCGTAATTTTTTTTAAACCAAAAAATTTCTTTTTCCCTGTAGAAATTGAGACATAAATTTAAAAAAAAAAGTTTTTTAAAGTTTTTTTTCAAATTTTTGTTAGATTAAAAGAAATTTTTTTGAATTTTCATATGAAATTTTTTTTTGAATTCTCACAGAAAAAAATTTGAAAAGAAAGAAAAATTTTTTTCAATATTTTTTTCATTTTTGTATTTTTTATGAATTAGTTTGATTTTTCCGAGAAAAAAAATTATTTTTGCCAAATTTTAAACCCATATTTTAAAAAATTGTTCAATTTTTGTGTTTTTTCATATAACTTTTTTTGTAAAAATTGAAAAATTTTTTTGTTGTTTTCTAAAATTTTTTCCAATTTTTTTTTAATGTTGAAAATTTTTTTTTAAATTTTCATAACAAAAAATTTTGAAATTTTACAAAAAAAACTTTTTAAATAAAATTAATCAAAGAAGAGCAAAAAATGGTAAAAAATACCCTTTGAAAATTTTACGAAAATTCACCATTTTTTAATCTTGAAAAAATTTTCTTTTTGTAAATTTTTTAAATTTTTTTTTACAATTTGGAATTTTTTTAAAATTAAAAATTTTTCTAAAATTTGAGATTTTTTCAAAATTTTATCAAAATTAAATTTTTTTACAACTTAGAATTTTTCTGAAATTAAAAAATTTTCTAGAATTTAGTTTTTTTTAATTTAAAATTTTATCAAAATAAAATTTTTTTTACAATTTGGAATTTTTCTAAAATTGAAAAATTTTTTTGTTGTTTTCTAAAATTTTTTCCAATTTTTTTTAATGTTGAAATTTTTTTTTCAAATTTTCATAACAAAAAATTTTGAAATTTTACAAAAAATATTTTAATCAAAAAAGAGCAAAAATGGTAAAAAATACCCTTTGAAAATTTTACGAAAATTCACCATTTTTTAATCTTGAAAAAATTTTCTTTTTGTAAATTTTTAAAATTTTTTTTTTTACAATTTGGAATTTTTTTAAAATTAAAAATTTTTCTAAAATTTTATCAAAATTAAATTTTTTTACAACTTAGAATTTTTCTGAAATTAAAAAATTTTCTAGAATTTAGTTTTTTTTAATTTAAAATTTTAAG
Organism: Romanomermis culicivorax; assembly: GCA_963922205.1. Lineage (NCBI taxonomy): Eukaryota > Metazoa > Nematoda > Enoplea > Mermithida > Mermithidae > Romanomermis > Romanomermis culicivorax. The sequence goes on from CAWUHX010000545.1 coordinate 54,837, forward strand.
AAAATAAAAATTTTTTTTACAATTTGGAATTTTTCTAAAATTAAAAAATTTTCTAGAATTTAAAGTCTTTTTTTAAATTTAAAATTTTATCAAAATAAATTTTTTTACAATTTGGAATTTTTCTAAAATTAAAAAAATTTTCTAGAATTTAAAGTTTTTTAAATTTAAAATTTCATCAAAATAATATTTTTTCCAATTTGGGATTTTTCTAAAATATGAGATTTTTCTAAAATATGAGATTTTTTCAAAATTCCGTCAAAATTAAATTTTTTTAAGAATTTAGAATTTTTCCAAAATTCAAAATTTTTCCAAAATATACATTTTTTCAAGAATCAACATTTTTTTAAAATTCAAAATTTCTTCAAAATTCGAAATTTTTCTAAAATTCAAAAATTTTCCAAAATTTAAAATTTTTTCAAGAATCAAAATTCTTTTAAAATTCAAAATTTCTTCAAAATTCAAAATTTTTTCAAAATTCAAAATTTTTCCAAAATATACATTTTTTCAAGAATCAAAATTTCTTCAAAATTCAAAATTTTTTCAAAATTCAAAATTTTTACAAAATATACATTTTTTCAAGAATCAAATTTTTTTTAAATTCAAAATTTCTTCAAAATTCAAAATTTTTTCAAAATTCAAAATTTTTTCAAAATTCAAAATTTTTCCAAACTTCAAAGTTTTTCCAAATTCAAAAAATTCCAAAATTCAAAATTTTTTTAAAATTCAAAATTTTTTCAAAATTCAAAATTTTTTCAAAATTCAAAATTTTTTCAAAATTTAAAAATTTTTCCAAAATTCAAAATTTTTCCAAAATTCAAAATTTTTTCAAAATTCAAAATTTTTCTGAAATTCAAAATGTTTTCAAAATTCAAAATTTTTCCAAAATGCAAAATTTTTTCAAAATTCAAAATTTCTTCAAGATTCAAATTTTTTTCAAAATTCAAAATTTTTCCAAAATAAACATTTTTTCAAGAATCAACATTTTTTTAAAATCCAAAATTTCTTCAAAATTCAAAATTTTTTCAAAATTCAAAATTTTTAAAAAAATTTAAAATTTTTCCAAAATTCAAAATTTTTCCAAAATTTAAAATTTTTTCAAAATCCAAAATTTTTCCAGAATTCAAAATTTTTTCAAAATTCAAAATTTTTCCAAAATATACATTTTTTCAAGAATCAAAATTTTTTTAAATTCAAAATTTCTTCAAAATTCAAAATTTTTTGAAAATTCAAAATTTTTCCAAACTTCAAAGTTTTTTTTGAATTCAAAATTTTTCCAAAATTCAAAATTTTTCTAGAATTCAAAATTTTTTCAAATTCAAAATTTTTTCAAGAATCAACATTTTTTTTAAATCCAAAATTTCTTCAAAATTCGAAATTTTTTCAAAATTCAAAATTTTTCCAAAATTCAAAATTTTTTCAAAAATCAAAATTTTTCCAAAATATACATTTTTTCAAGAATCAAAATTTCTTCAAAATTCAAAATTTTTCCAAAATTCAAAGTTTTTCCAAATTCAAAAAATTCCAAAATTCAAAATTTCTTCAAAATTCAAAATTTTTCCAAAATTCAAAATTTTTTCAAAATTCAGAATTTTTCCAAAATTCAAAATTTTTCCAAAATTCAAAATTTTTCCAAAATTCAAAATTTTTTTCAAAATTCAAAATTTTTTCAAAATTCAAAATTTTTTCAAAATTTCAAAATTTTTCCAAAATTTCAAAATTTTTCCAAAATTCAAAATTTTTCCAAAATTCAAAATTTTTTCAAAATTCAAAATTTTTCCAAAATGCAAAATTTTTTCAAAATTCAAAATTTCTTCAAAATTCAAATTTTTTTCAAAATTCAAAATTTTTCCAAAATATACATTTTTTCAAGAATCAACATTTTTTTTAAATCCAAAATTTCTTCAAAATTCGAAATTTTTTCAAAATTCAAAATTTTTCCAAAATTCAAAATTTTTCCAAAATTCAAAATTTTTTCAAAATATACATTTTTTCAAGAATCAAAATTTTTTTTAAATTCAAAATTTCTTCAAAATTCAAAATTTTTTGAAAATTCAAAGTTTTTCCAAACTTCAAAGTTTTTTTGAATTCAAAATTTTTCCAAAATTCAAAATTTTTCTAGAATTCAAAATTTTTTCAAAATTCAAAATTTTTCCAAAATTCAAAATTTTTTCAAAATTAAAATTTTTTAAAATTTAAATTTTTTAAAAATTTAAATTTTTTTTAAATTTAAAATTATTTTCTACCATTTGCATTTTTAGCGTAGGAACTAAGCGGGGCGTGGATTTTTTTCACGCCCGAAACCACGCCTCCGCTCGTCGAATTTTCATTGGTCGACGATGACTGGATGGGCGGGGGCAATGGCGCTCGTCGTTTTTGATTGGTTTTTCCATTTTTTATAGAAATTTCGCATTTTCTATCCATAGACGTAGATTTTTCCCAATAAGAATCATCGATTGAAGATGATTTTTGATCAATTTCGCGATTTAAATTGACGATAGACGAATTTAAAGATTTAGGTTTCTGAAATTTGAAAAAAAAAATTTGAAAAAAAATTAAAATTTCACACATTTTTTGCAAAAATTGCAAAAATTAAAAATTTCGCTATTTTTTGGAAAAAAATGAATTTTACTTAATTTTACGCCTTTTATTAAAAAATTATAGAAAAAATTACAATTTTACTTTTTTTAAAGAATAAATTTAAAAAAAAAATTGATAAAAATTAAACTTTTACCTACTTTTAAAATCAATTTGAACGAAAAATTTAAATTTTTACTTCTTTCTGAAAAAAATTGAGCAAAAAATTGATATTTTACTATTTAGAAAAAAAATTGAAAAAATTTAACTTGACTTTTTTTTAAAAATTGATAAAAATAAAAATTTTACCTCTCTTTGAGAAAAAAATTGGAAAAAATTGAACATTTACCTCCTTTCTTGAAAAAAAATGAAAAAATTGAAATTTTATCTCTTTTATGAAAAAAAATTGAAAAACTAAGATTTTACCTCTTTTGTAGAAAAAAGGGCTGTTTTCTAAAAAAAAATTGCAAAAAAATATTTTACCTTTTTTTTATAAAAAAAAATTTGAGAAAAAATGTGAAAAATATTAAAATTTTAGTCCTTTTTCGAAAAAAAATTAAAGAAAATTAATATTTCACCTCTATTTTTAAAAAATTTGGGAAAAAATTGAAATATTTTCTTTTTAAGGAAAAATTGAAATTCTACCTCTTTTTTTAAAAAATTTGAAAAAAAAGATATAAATTTTACCTCTTTTAATCGAAAAAATTTTGGCAAAGAATTGAAATTTTATTTTTTTTTTTTTGAAAAAAAAGAAAAAAATTTAAATTTCAACCCTCTTTAAAAAATTTTTGAAAAAAATTGAATAAAAATTATGATTTTACCACTTTTAGAAAAAAGTTAAAATTCTGCCCTTTAAAAAAATTCAAGAAAGAAATTAAAATTTCACTTCTTTTGAAAAAAATTTGGGCAAAAATTGATAAAAAAATAAGATCTTAAGTCTTTGATGCTAAAAATTTCAAAAAAAAAATTAAAATTTCACTAAAGAAAAATTGAGAAAAGATTAAAATTTCGTCTGTTTGAAAAAAATTGAGGAAAAATTAAAATTTTACCTCAATAAAAAATTGAAAAATATTAAAATTTTACACTTTATTCTAAAAGATAGAAGAAAAATCGAAAAAAATAAACCTGCTACCTCTTTTTTGGAAAAAAAATTAAGAAAAAAAAACAAAATTTTACTTCTTTTTTTAAATTGAGAAAATTTTTTTCTGAATTTTAGCTCTTCAAAAAGAATTTAAGAAAAAAAAACCAAAATTGTACCTTTTTTGAAAAAAATAAAGACAAAATTGAAATTTTACCCCCTTTATGGAACAAAAAATGCAAAAAAATTAACATTCTATCTCTTTTTATAAAAAAATTGGAAAAAATTTGAAAAAAATTAAAATTCTACTTTTTTTATAAAAATTTGAAAAAAATTGAAATTCTACTTTTTTTTAAAAAATTGGGGAAAAATTAAAATTCTATTATTTTTTTTGAATTTGGAAAAAATTTGAAAAAAATTAAAATTCTACTTTTTTTAAAAAAAAGTAAGAAAATATTTTCTAAAAAAATGTTTTGTAGAACATTTTCAAAAAAAACTCTTTTTTCTCCTTCTTTTTGAACAACGAGAAAAATTTCAAGCTTTTCCCACAATGCAAGCCACATTTATTGTCTTCCAAATCCATTTTTTTTATACTGATGATAAAAACTTCATTTTGAAAAAATTGAAAAAATCAAGATTTTACCTCTTTTCATGCTAAAAATTGAAAAAAAAATTAAAATTTCGCTTCTTTTTAAAAAAAATCGAGAAAAAATTTAAAATTTCACTTTTTTCAAAAAAAAAATTAAAATTAAAATTTCGCCTTTTTTTATTAAAATTTGAAAGTGTAAAATTTCACCTCGTTTTCAAAAAATTTTTATAAAAATCAAAATGTTACCTTTTTTGGGAAAAAATTGAAATTTTACCTCTTTTTTGAAAAAAATTAAGGAAAATAATTGAAATTTTACCTCGATTTAAAAAAAATTAAGGAAAAATTGATAAAAATCAAAATTCTGCGTTGTATGAAAAAAAATTCCAAAAAATTAACATTTTGCCCTTTAAAAAATGAAAAAAACTCGATGAAAATTCAAATTTTACCTCGTTTGAGGAAAAATTGAGAAAAACTAGAATTTTAGCTCTCTTTTTCGAAAAATTTTCAAAAAATTAAAATTTTACTTTTCCTGTAAAAAATACGAGAAAAAATTGGAAAAAATAAAATTTTACCTTTTTGCTGAAGAAAATTTGAAAAAAATTAAAATTTTGCTCTTTTTTTTGGGAAAAAATTAAAATTTCATCGCTTTTTTTTAGAAAAAATTTGGTAAAAAAATTGAAAAAATAAAATTTTACTTTTTTCATAGAAAAAATGAAAATTTTACTCTTTCACTGAAGAAAAATTTAAAAAAGTTTGCTTTTTTCGAAGAAATCGAAAAAATTAGAATTTTAGCCCTTTTTTAGAAAAAATGAAAAAAATCAAAATTTTACCTTTTTTCTGAAAAAAATTGTAAAAAAACAAAATTTTACTCTTTTCTTGAAAAAAAATTTAATTTGGCTCTTTTTTCGAAAAAAAAGGAAAAAATCGAAATTTTAGTCTTTTTTTTAATTTGAGGAAGAAAATTACACAAAAATGAGGAAAAATTAAAGTTTCACTTCCTTTATAAAAAAATTGAGATTTTACCTATTTTATACAAAAAAAATTGAAATTATACCTTTTTTTAAAAAATTAATTGGAAAAAAAGAAAAAAATTAAAAATTTCACGTTTTCTGATTTTAAAAAAATGGAAAAAACCAAAAAAATTTTCCTTCAAAAAATTAGGAGAAAAAAGGAAAAATTGAAATTTTACCTCTTTTTAAAAAATTAATTAGAAAAAAATTGAAAATTTCACGTTTCTTCATTTAAAAAAATAGAAAAAAGCTGAAATTTTTTCCTTAAAAAAAATAGGGACAAAGAGGAAAAAATTGAAATTTTACCTCTTTTCAGAAAATTAATTAGCAAAAAATTGAAACAAATTGAAAATTCCACGTTTTTTAATTTGAAAAAATGGAAAAAAGCTAAAAAAATTTCCCTTGAAAAAATTGGGGAAAAAAAGGAAAAAAATTGAAATTTTACTTCTTTTTAAAAAATTAATTAGAAAAAAATTGAAAAAAAAATCAAATTTCACGTTTTTTAATTTAAAACAATGAAAAAAAGCTGAAATTTTTTCCCTAAAAAAATTAGGGAAAAAGGAAAAAATTGAAATTTCACCTCTTTTTAAAAAATTAATTAGAAAAAAATTGAAAATGTCACGTTTTTTCATTTTGGAAAATGGAAAAAAGCTACAATTTTTTCCTTTGAAAAATTAGGAAAAAAGCGAAAAAAATTGAAAGTTTAAATCTTTTTAAAAAATTAATTAGCAAAAAATTGGAAAAATCGAAAATTCACTCTTTTTTTAAAAAAAATTCTAAAAAAAATTAAAATTTTAATTTTTTTTTAATTTAAAAATTTTTCCAAAAAATTAAAATCTTACCTCTTTTTTCGGCTTCTTTTTGAACAAGGAGAAAAATTTCAAACTTTTTCCGCAATCCAAGCCGCGTTTTTTGTCTTCCAAATTTGTATATTGATAAAAAAATTTTGAAAAAATTGAAAAAATCAAGATTTATTTTTTTCTCCTTTTATGCTAAAAATCGAAAGAATAGAATTTCGCTCCTTTTAAAAAAATTTGAGAAAAAAAATTAAAATTTCAACTTTTTCAAAAAAAATTTAAGACAAAAAAATTAAAATTTGGCTTTTTTTAAAAAATTTAAAAAATTAAAATTTTACTTCGTTTTCAGAAAAATTTAACAAAAATCAATTTTACCTTTTATTAATATAAAAATTGAAATTTCACCTTGTTTGAAAAAAAAATTGAGAAAAAATTCAAGAATATCAAAATTTTGCCAGTTTTAAAAAATTCACAAACTTAACATTTTACCTTTTTCAAAAGAAAATGGAAAAAACTTGATAAAAATCAAAATTTTGCCTGGATGTAAAAAAAATTAAGGAAAATTGATAAAAATCAAAATTCTGCCTCTTATGAAAAAAATCAAAAAAATTAACATTTTGGAACATTAAAAAACGAAAAATTAAAAAAACTAGAATTTTAGCTCTCTTTTTCGAAAAATTTCCAAAAAATTAAAATTTCACTTTTTTTGGAAAAAATACGAAAAAAAATTGGAAAAAACAAAATTTTACCTTTTTGCTGAAGAAAATTGGAAAAAAATTAAAATTTTGCTCTTTTTTTGGAAAAAATTAAAATTTCATCGCTTTTTTAGAAAAAATTTGGTAAAAAAATTGAAAAAATAAAATTTTACTTTTTTCATAGAAAAAATGAAAATTTTACTCTTTTACTGAAGAAAAATTTAAAAAAGTTTGCTTTTTTCGAAAAAATCGAAAAAAATTAGAATTTTAGCCCTTTTTTTAGAAAAAATGAAAAAAAAATCAAAATTTTACCTTTTTTCTGAAAAAAATTGTAAAAAAACAAAAAAATCGAAATTCTATTCTTTTTTTTAATTTGAGGAAAAAATTACACAAAAATGAGGAAAAATTAAAGTTTCACTTCCTTTATAAAAAAAATTAAAAAAATTGAGGTTTTACCTATTTTATACAAAAAAATTGAAATTATACCTTTTTTTAAAAAATTAATTGGAAATTTCACGTTTTCTGATTTTAAAAAAATGGAAAAAACCAAAAAAATTTTCCTTCAAAAAATTAGGAGAAAAAAGGAAAAATTGAAATTTTACCTCTTTTTAAAAAATTAATTAGAAAAAATTGATAAAAATTTAAAATTTAAGTTTATTAATTTAAACAAATGAAAAAAGCTACAATTTTTTCCTTAAAAAAAGGAAAAAAAGAAAAAAATTGAAATTTTACCTCTTTTTAAAAAATTAATTAGAAAAAAAATGAAACAAATTGAAAATTTCACGTTTTTTAATTTGAAAAAATGGAAAAAAGCTAAAAAAATTTCCTTTGAAAAAATTAGGGAAAAAAGGAAAAAAAATTGAAATTTTACCTATTTTTAAAAAATTAATTGGAAAAAAATGAAAAAAAATTAAAATTTCACGTTTTTCAATTTGAAAAAATAGAAAAAAGCTAAAATTTTTCCTTTAAAAAAATTAGGGAAAAAAAGCAAAAAATTGAAATTTTACCTATTTTTAAAAAATTGATTAGAAAAGAATTGAAACAAATTGAAAATTTCACGTTTTTTAATTTTAAAAAATGGAAAAAAGCTAAAAAAAATTTCCTTTGAAAAAATTGGGGAAAAAAAGGAAAAAAATTGAAATTTTACCTCTTTTTAAAAAATTAATTAGAAAAAAATTGAAAATTTCACGTTTCTTCATTTTAAAAAATGGAAAAAAGCTGAAATTTTTTCCTTTAAAAAAATTAGGGAAAAAAATGAAATTTTACCTATTTTAAAAAAATTGATTAGCGAAAAATTGAAAAAATCAAAATTTCACTCTTTTTTTAGAAAAATTTAAAAAAATTAAAATTTTAAATTTTTTTTAATTTAAAAATTTTTCCAAAAAATTAAAATCTTACCTCTTTTTTCGGCTTCTTTTCGAACAAGGAGAAAAATTTCAAACTTTTTCCGCAATCCAAGCCGCGTTTCTTGTCTTCCAAATTTGTATATTGATAAAAAAATTTTGAAAAAATTGAAAAAATCAAGATTTATTTTTTCTCCTTTTATGCTAAAAATCGAAAAAAATAGAATTTCGCTCCTTTTAAAAAAATTTGAGAAAAAATTAAAATTTCAACTTTTTCAAAAAAAAAATTTAAGACAAAAAAATTAAAATTTGGCTTTTTTTATAAAATTTAAAAAATTTAAATTTTACCTCGTTTTCAGAAAAATTTAACAAAAATCAATTTTACCTTTTATTAATATAAAAATTGAAAATTTTCACCTTGTTTGAAAAAAAATTGAGAAAAAATTCAAGAATATCAAAATTTTGCCAGTTTTACAAAATTCACAAACTTAACATTTTACCCTTTTCAAAAGAAAATGGAAAAAACTTGATAAAAATCAAAATTTTGCCAAAAAAAATTGAGGAAAATTTGATAAAAATCAAAATTTTGCCTCTTATGAAAAAAAAATCAAAAAATTAACATTTGGCCCTGTTAAAAAAATGAAAAAAACTCGATAAATTAGAAAGAAATTGAAAAAAATTAGAATTTCAGCTCTCTTTTCCGAAAAATTTTCAAAAAATCAAAATTTTACTTTTCTTTTGAAAAAATAAAATTTTACCTTTTTGCTGAAGAAAATAAAAAAAAATTAGAATTTTGCACTTTTTTGGAAAAAATCAAAATTTCACTCTTTTTTTAGAAAAATTTAAAAAAATTAAAATTTTAAATTTTTTTTAATTTAAAAATTTTTCCAAAAAATTAAAATCTTACCTCTTTTTTCGGCTTCTTTTTAAACAAAGGAGAAAAATTTCAAACTTTTTCCGCAATCCAAGCCGCGTTTTTTGTCTTCCAAATTTGTATATTGATAAAAAAATTTTGAAAAAATTGAAAAAATCAAGATTTATTTTTTTCTCCTTTTATGCTAAAAATCGAAAAAAATAGAATTTCGCTCCTTTTAAAAAAATTTGAGAAAAAAATTAAAATTTCAACTTTTTCAAAAAAAAAATTTAAGACAAAAAAATTAAAATTTGGCTTTTTTTTATAAAATTTAAAAAATTAAAATTTTACCTCGTTTTCAGAAAAATTTAACAAAAATCAATTTTACCTTTTATTAATATAAAAATTGAAATTTCACCTTGTTTGAAAAAAAATTGAGAAAAAATTCAAGAATATCAAAATTTTGCCAGTTTTAAAAAATTCACAAACTTAACATTTTACCCTTTTCAAAAGAAAATGGAAAAAACTTGATAAAAATCAAAATTTTGCCAAAAAATATTAAGGAAAATTGATAAAAATCAAAATTCTGCCTCTTATGAAAAAAAATCAAAAAATTAACATTTGGCCCTGTTAAAAAAATGAAAAAAACTCGATAAATTAGAAAGAAATTGAAAAAATTAGAATTTCAGCTCTCTTTTCCGAAAAATTTTCAAAAAATCAAAATTTTACTTTTTTTTGAAAAAATAAAATTTTACCTTTTTGCTGAAGAAAATAAAAAAAAATTAGAATTTTGAACTTTTTTGGAAAAAATCAAAATTTCACTCTTTTTTTAGAAAAATTTAAAAAAATTAAAATTTTAATTTTTTTCTAATTTAAAAATTTTTCTAAAAAATTAAAATCTTACCTCTTTTTTCGGCTTCTTTTTGAACAAGGAGAAAAATTTCAAACTTTTTCCGCAATCCAAGCCGCGTTTTTTGTCTTCCAAATCCATTTTTGTATATTGATAAAAAACGTCGTTAGATTTTTGGGAATCAGCTGTTCAAAAAAAACAAACAAAAATTGGCAGCTGAACAAGAAAAAAAATTGACATTTTTCGACTTACAACCTTGCAATTCCAAGAGTTTAAAATCCACGAAACCCGTTTCTTTCAAACTTTTACGTAAATTTAATACTAAATCCGGTCTTTTTAGAGATTTTAAGGCGAAATTTTCTAAAATATGAGGCGAATTTGAGGTCAATAGACGATCTTTTTGACGTCGAACAATTTCCACTAAAACTTGTTCCAAGGTCGAATCGGCATTTAAACGTAAAAAGGTTTTTTGATTTCGAGGTAAATCGATAGAAACGCGGATGGTAGGCTAAAAAATAAAAAATTTAAAAAAAAATTTTGAAAATTTGTAAAAAAATTGAAAAATTTGGAAAAAATTCAAAAAAAATTTTTTTTGTGAAAATTTCATTGAAAAATAACGTTGATTTTAGAAAAATCTACTGGAAAAAAGTGAAAAATTGACTAAAAATTGGAAAAAATTATAGAAAAGTAGAAAAAATTTTTTTTTTGCAAAAATTAATTTTTTTGTAAAATTATATAAAAAATTAAATTTTTAAAAATTCGAAGTTTTAAAAATTTAGGTTTTAAAAAATTTAAAATTAAAAAAAATATTTTTCAAATTTGTATACAAAAATTCAAAAATTGCAAATTTTACAAACATTGCAACCTTTTTTTGGAAAAATTTTGCAAAATTTGGAGAAAATTTTAAGAAATTTTTCGATCTTTTGTGAGAATTTTAAGAAAAAATGTATAAAAATTGCAAATTTTACAAAAATTCCAACGTTTATTTTTTCAAATATTCGTTTAAAGTTTGTCGATAGAAACGCGGATGGTAGGCTAAAAAATGAAAAATTTTAAAAATTTGTAAAAAAATTGAAAAATTTGGAAAAAATTCAAAAAAAATTTTAATTTTTTTCTAAATTTAAAAAATAAAGGTAAAATTATAAAAGCTGAAAAATTTTGAAAAAAATCAAAAATTTCACTTTTCCAAAAAGTTTCAAAATTTTTCTGAAAATTAATGTAAAAACAACAAAAATTGGCGAGAAATATACAAATTTTTGCAAACAATTT